>ONZH01004663.1:0-42769 GCA_900303285.1 Rhinella marina | reverse complement strand
ACTCCTCTGGCTCTTCCAGCGAAACCTCCGTCCCCCCAGCCTGCCCCCCCACCTACAGGCCCTCTCTCCAAACAATTTACGTCTTTGTCCTATCTTTCTCTCTCTCCAAACCATTTTTACGGATAGCTGCCATATACGGTTTTAAACTGAGTAGTATACATACCACACTTGATCAATCTCATAATTTACGACTGTACCGGTTGATGCTAAATTTTAAGTTTGGGGTCCTGCGTCGTCATTCTAAATCCATCCGGCTGTTATCACCACCACACACGCTAGCCCAGGGAGCACTCCTCTGGCTCTTCCAGCGAAACCTCCTTCCCCCCACCTACAGGCCCTCTCTCCATACTATTTACCCGGATGGGGGACGTATTAGATATTGTACTGATGTTTTTTGTTTTTCTTCTTTTAATTGCCTCCTGACCTGTGATAGGCAGAGCATGGACACGTCCCCTTAGCTGCAGTGGGAAAGATACTCCCCTGGCCAGAGCAAGCTCTTTTTCCGTGGTGGAAAAATCAATGAACTATAAGGTCCCAAGATAGGGGACGTATACGGTATTAAACTGAGAAGAATCGATACCATACCGGTTGATGCAACAGTTTTGCTAAATCCATTCTGGCTGTTGTCACCACCACACACGCTAGCCCAGGGGGCACTCCTCTGGCTCTTCCAGCGAAACCTCCTTCCCCCCACCTACAGGCCCTCTCTCCATACTATTTACCCGGATAGGGGACGTATTAGATATTGTACTGATTTTTTAATTGCTTCCTGCGATAGACGGGAATGGAACCGGGGTCAACTGCTTGGGAAGCAGCTATGTTCACCACTTTACCACCAACAGCCACAGCAACTGATAAGGACAGATACTAAACTTGATGTCAGCTGCAGTGCCAGCATGAGCAGTGGTGTCACCTGCAGGCGGTGATGGACCTTCGTTGCACCTATTTTGGTGCTTCCCTAACATGTGAAGGGTATTTGCCTCGCCTTTCTTGGTCAGGGTGAGCACAATTGCCATGAGGGTAACCACCAGGCTGTTGCCTGAGAATTTGGGGTAATGGCGGGATTAGGCAGCCTCAGAGGCATCCATTTCCGTGGTGTTTCCATCATTTTCTGATGTTTCCAGGTTTCAGGCAAACTTCCCTGTGCAGAGCTTTGGTCCCCCGCAAAAATGCTCGAGTCTCCCATTGACTTCAATGGGGTTCGTTATTCGAAACGAGCACCCGAGCATCGGGAAAAGTTCGACTCGAATAACGAGCACCCGAGCATTTTAGTGCTCGCTCATCTCTATTAATGTACACCAAAATATTGGGACAATAGAACTCAGCAAAAACAAAAACAAAAAAACAAAAACAGCCCTACAGAAAAAAGATATGGCTCTTGGAAGGCAGTGATGGAAAACAAAACATCAATGCAAAACTGTTTGAAGTGGTAAGCAGTTAACATTGCTGAACTTAAGCCCCATTCACACGACCGCAGCGCTCAGAACACACACCGTGCGGCCCCATTGAAAATGCCTACTTGTCCGGCACCATAGAGGTGAATGAGGCCGCATCTATTCCCGCATTTTTGCGGATAGATACGGCCCCATTCATACGGTCGTGTGAATGGGGCCTTATTGTATGTACGAATGTATTCACCTATAAAACAGTAAAGAGTATACAAATAAATGACCAATCCTCCTAATAGCAGTCTATTCACAGTGCACAGTAAACCTCCAACAGATCTAGGTCACCTTCACAATGGTTTAAAAAATTTACTTACACTGCTCACAAACCAATGACAAACATCAGATGTGGGGTCTGGATAATCAATATCTCACTTGCAGGTTCCAGATGTTGCTCTTCATGCAGATCAAAATCCCCCTACGCTATGCTGTCAACCATGGCTATTTGTTGCTAGGGGCAACTCCACCTTCACAATGTCTATTCCGAAATCTCTTTAAACCAAACAGGGAAAATTAAGCTGAGTAAAATACATGAAGGGATTTTTATGGAGTTTTAATTGATATGTCCTGTTATGGTTCTAATAATAAATAATAATAAATTTTGTGCATAAAAATTACTCAGCTGAGATGCTTAACAAACCAACACTTGGTTCCCTGTTTGTTTTTAAAGGGGATGTCTGAGTTATTTTTTTTTGTTCTTTGTATGTTTCTAACTAATCACATGTAAGGGGTCTACAATTGTCTTACTTCATCTGCAGTGGCTCCCTTCTCAGATGTGACTGAGGGCCACATGACTTTTGATGTCAGCTTCTCTTCCTGTTCTGGTGATGTCTCATACTCAAGCGTAGTCTGTGCACGAGACATCACTGTACTGGCCACACTTCCCTGCACTGCTGTCTGCTGCTATCTGCACTTGTCTCCCTCCCACTAGATTCTTCAGGAAAGATTAACCCCTTCTACCATCACAGCACAGACTCTGGGCTGAAGGAGTTGCTGAGCAGCTGCAGGCAGTGAAGAAACACAGGCCCTTCTCATCCTGCAGACACAGAGCTGACAGACTGGAAGAGTTCTGCAGAGCATTGCATAAGAACAGGTAGGGAGAAGATCCTGTCTGTATCAGCAGCGTCATAGTACAGCTGGTACTTGTAGTCTGACACATAGAACATGCTGCTGAGTATCCCAGCAGTCAGACTTGCACTCAAGGCAGCACTTTTATTCACTCCCTTTGCATAACTCAGAAAATCCCTTTAAGAGATTTGAGGATTAGCAGGCCTTGTGAAGGTGGAATTGCTCCTAGCAACCAAGTGCGGAAATAGGTGACGTAGTAAAGTGATTTTTATCTGTGTCAAGAACAATATTCACCTCTAGAACATTGTATCATGAAAGATCATTAGTAGTGCCGAACATGGCGGTGCTTGAGTCCACGCAGTATTCGACCGAATACCACATGTGCTCGAGCGCCATGCTCGAGTCCCCTCCCTGCACACTAATTAGCCAATTAGCGTGCGGGGAGGTATGGCATTCTGTGTAATGCCAGTAGCCATGTTACCTACTGGCATTACACTGATTGGCTGGCCGGGAACGCGTCATCGGGTGCTATAAAGCACCCAGAGACATGTGACCCGGCCAGTGTTAGACAGGGAGAGGTGCAACAAGCAGGGACAGAGAGTGTAGGGAGAGAAGCACGCTAGGCAGGGATAGAAAACTATCAGAAAAGACCCACAAGCCCTTTTAAGGGCTATAATATCTGGCACAAACTTTTTTTTTTTTTTTAATTTTTAAGTACTTTGAAGGTGTTGAAAATAGTGCTAGGTGGCCTGCCATTAACGCCACAAGCGCTGCAGCAAGGAGGAACATACCCTGTAGGGAGAGTAGCATGCTAGGCAGGGATACAAATCGCTCAAAAAAGACCCAAAAGCCCTTGTAAGGGCTATTATATCTGTCACAAACCTTTATTTACTGATATTTGAGGACTTTAAAGGTGGTGAAAATAGCACAGGGTGTAGGTTGACCAGATCTGAAATTCCTAAAAGGAGGACACCTTTTTTTTCCGGGGAGGTGGTGGTGGGGGGGTTGATCATTACATATACCCCAGGGAATGGGGACACGAACTTCCCTTTATTATTTTCCGTTATAACATGGTTATAACAGAAAATAATAGTTAAAGTGGCTTTTAGGGGTTAAAAATAATAAAAAAAAACCTCACCTTTTCCGCTTGTTCGCGCAGCCGGTGTCTTCTTTCTTCTTTCCCCTGCAAAAAGACCTTTGGTGACGTCAGCGCGCTCACCACGCAATGGAATTCCACCTTACACATGTTGAGCAGGCTTTGTGAGCAGCAGATAGCAGTAGTAGAATACCAGCTGCACCATGGTCCGCTCTTCACAAGCGACGAGTGGGCATTGATGTCTGACCTCTGTGAGGTTTTACGCTTTGATGAATCTACACAGATGGTGAGCAGCGATAATGCCATTATCAGCGTAACCACTTCTGTGTCTATTAAAAAGCTTGCTGCTCACAATAAAGGCCGATGCTCTGCGTGTGGAAGAGGTGGACATGGGGGAAGACCCTACACAGGGTGATAGCCAGACCACCCTCGATTCGTCTTCTCAGTGCCAATTGGAAGAGGAGGAGGAGACGGTTGCCACCAATACACAGGGTAGGCATACCACGTTTACACCATCTCTTCGGCGTGGATGGGCTGAAGAGGAGGAAGAGGACGAGGGGGATATTGAGAGTCATGCTCCTGGTGGGGGGAGCGAAGCCTTGTCTTTTGAGACTCTGGCACACATGGCTGACTTCATGCTAGGCTGCCTTTCCCGCGACCCTTGCGTTATACGCATATTAGGCAACACGGATTACTGGTTGTTCACCCTTCTCGACCCCCGCTACAAAGAGAACTTCCCATCTCTTTCCTGTGGTGGAGAGGACAAGTAAAATGTTGCAATACCAGAAGGCCCTTGTTGAAAAATTGCTCCACAAATTTCCATCTGACAACGCTGGCGGCATAGTACGTAGTTCCTTGGCCACCCGAGGAGGGGAGACGAGGGGAACACACAGCAGTTCCAACAAAGGCAAGGCGACACTCTCCAAGGCCTGGGGCAGTTTTATGACACCCCGCCAGCAGCCTCACCCTGATGAGCGGCCTAGTGTGACAAGAAGGGAAAAGTTTTGAAAGATGGTAAAGGAGTACGTAGCTGATCGTGTCAACGTCCTCAGCGATCCCTCTGTGCTGTAAAATTATTGGGTGTCTAAGCTGGACACGTGGCACGAACTGGCACTCTACGCTTTGGAGGTGCTGGCCTGCCCTGCCACCAGCGTTGTATTTAGTGCTGCTGGGGGCATAATTACTGATAAGCGCATCCGCCTGTCAACTGACAATGCTGACAGGTTGACGCTTATCAAAATAAACAAGGCCTGGATTGCCCCTGACTTCTGTACTCCACCAGAGAAAAGTGGCTTAACATGAAGGAACCTTAAATCAGGCTTTTAGCGTGTATTGAATACACTGTATTATCATGTACCCCTTCCTCTTCTCGTCCTCTTCCTCCATCATATGAAACAGCTTATTAGGCTTCCCTTGAAGTCCACCTGCTGGGCCTGCACCTGAATTTGTTAGCCGCTCAGCTCACCAGCTGGGCCTGCAACATAATTTTTGGGCCTGTCAGCTCATGAGCAGGCACTCAACCATAAGCTTGGCATTAGCGTGTCACACTTAAATGTTTTTAACGGTCTGCTCTTCTGCAGAATGTCACAGGAAGAATATAATGTTTTCGACGGTCAGCTTGGCATTAGCGTGTCACACTTAAATATTTTTAACGGTCTACTATGCAGCGGAATGTCACATCAAGAATATCATTCTTTTGGACGGTCAGCTCGGCATTAGCGTGTCACATTTAAATATTTTTAACGGTCTGCTCTTCTGCAGAATGTCACATGAAGAATATCATTATTTCGACGGTCAGCTTGGCATTAGCGTGCGACACTTAAATATTTTTATCGGTCTGCTCTTCTGCAGAATGTCACATTTTAGAATATCATTATTTCGACGATCAGCTTGGCATTAGTGTGTCACACTTTTATATTTTTATCGGTCTGCTCTTCTGCAGAATGTCACATCAAGAATATCATTCTTTCGGATGGTCAGCTCGGCATTGTGTCACATTTAAATATTTTTAATGGTATACTATGCAGCGGAATGTCACATCAAGAATATCATTCTTTTGGACGGTCAGCTCGGCATTAGCGTGTCACATTTAAATATTTTTAACGGTCTGCTATGCAGTGGAATGTCACATGAAGAATATCATTCTTTTGGACAGTCAGCTCGGCATTAGCGTGTCACACTTGAACATTTTTAACGGTCTGCTCTTCTGCGGAATGTCACATGAAGAATATCATTTTTTTGGACGGTCAGCTTGGCATCAGCTTGTCACCCTTAAATTTGGAACAGTTTGATAAAGTGCGGTGGCAGCAGCATGTGTCCCTTAAATTTTTTTTATGGTCAGCTCGGCAGCAGAGTGTCAAACTTAAATTTGAGACAGTTTGATAAAGTACAGTGGCAGCAGCATGGAGTCCGATTCCATTATTCAGAGCTCAAGTATTCAGTCGACCCCGCTTGGTTTGAAGACTCAAATTTTTTAAGTAAACAATTCCGGCCCCTGGGACACAGAACGAACAGCATCGGAGAGGCGCCGAGAGGCAGGGGCTCCTACAGGTGGTAGCTCACCTCCCTGCAGACAGCCAACTCAATCCTAAGATCAAACTTCAAGCTTTTTAAGTGCAGCAACTTAGATAAACGCAATAGAACATAGAATTACTGCGGATAGCGAGAGTGGAATGGCTGACGCGGCACACACCGCTGGGGGGCCCCGGCCTCCCGTGGCGGATAGCGAAAAAAGAAACAGTCGTCAGAGACTCTGAGGGGTGGTGGCAGCAGCATGTGTCCCTTAAATTTTTGGGACGGTCAGCTCGGCAGCAGAGTGTCACTCTTACATTTTTTGGACGGTCTGTGCAACAGCAGAATGTCACCCCTATTGTTTTTGAGTGTCAGCAGCAGGCCATCAATGATAATTTTTTACAGGTGTGTCTGATGCCCTACTTTATGTGTAATGAAGGGTGTATTGGAGTGCCTTATCCTTGTAATTTTTGGCAGCCCTTTCCCTTAGTGCATAGGCTTTATGAGTGTCGGAGTCCCAAAATTATACCACAATGTGAATGAGGTCCTCCCTTATACGATATACCTGTTGTATGGGAGTGCCTCATCAGTGTAATTTTTGGCAGCACTTGTGCTTAACTTACAAGTAAATCTATGTTTCTTAACAATATTTCCTGTAAAATCGATGTTATCTTGGTTTTTTTGGGGGTATTTTTGTCATTCCGTAAAAGTGGCATAATAGTCGGCCATCATCATTAATAGCAGCGACTTCGGTGTCCAAGATGCATCCAGACATCTTCACCATGCTGTTCCCTAACCATTTCTGTGGTGTTTCCACCATTTTCTGACGTTTTCCTCGTTTCATCCGAGCAGGGGGTGCCTGGTCTTCTCCCATTGACTTCCATTATACTCGGGTGCTCGGCCGAGCACTCGAGCACCACCTAGTGTTCGGCCAGAGCACCCGAGCACCCGAACATCGGGGTGCTCGATCATCACTAATCATTAGCAAGTGAAATTTCTGACACTTGCTCATTATCTCTTTTGAACATTTTAAACATTCTTATTCTTCTGGATTCTTGGATACTATTGACTTTCTCAATCTGGCATCCACCTTCAAAATGATATACCTAATGTAAGGGATCACTTGCTTTTAGGGGGTCGCTATCACAGATTTCTTCCAACACACGGGGGTTTTCAAGTCCAACACAGCTTTATTTGCTTCGCCAGCACAAAAAAAACAACATAAAATAACACCTGCCCGGCTGGGCTCTGACTAACATAGGTTTGGTCCTAACTCACCTAGGAAAACGCCGTTCACACACAGCTTTTAGATGCGGCTTCCTCAGGCGTCTGGTCCAGCAGCCTCCAGGCTGTGACCTCACCAAACACAAGTCCACACAGATCAGGCTTCACATAGCCTCATGGCCCCTCAGCCCTCCTGGCTGAGACCACACCAGCCTCCCAGGCTTCAACCCTCTTCCAGGGTCAGTTTCTTTCCCCCAGACTGACACACCGCAGGTTGATTTATCCCTGCCTAATTGATTCAGCTGGCCTCACCTGGAGCCAGGGAAAACCTGTGAGGGATTAGGGGTGTGTGTGGACTGGAAAACTCCCACTTCCAACCTGTCTCCCAGTCCGAGAAATCCAGGCCGTGCAACATTAAACAAACCCAGCTCCAGCAACTATGCCTTGCTGAAGCTATACCAATTCTGGATTTCAGTTCTCACCCAGCTAAACTTATAAACCAGGTGAGATACAGACCCCACACCCGTGCACATTACCACACTAATTACTCGATGGATATAATATTCAACTTAATTTCCTAGTTGTAAAAATGTTGACATTCATTCTAAAATACATATGGCTCTGCATTTAATTTTTTTTTAAGTGGAGAACCTTGAATGTTTATGGGAGGTACTATGTATTTTTTTTTAAATCTATGGATTTAGTTTTGTACAGTATTTTGATTCTTTTTGGTTACGGTAAATTACATGTTATTCTAGATCCTTACAAGTGGCACTTTCACCATGGAGGCAACCCTCCTAACTGCTACAGGTCCAGGGACAAAGAGGGACCAGCATTAAATTCCTTCTTCTGCATCCCCGCTAAAGCAACAGCATTTTTTTTGTAAGCTTCACTCCTTTCTGTGGCCAGCCCCTCCCTTAAAAAGGGTTATCCCATGACTAATGTAAAAAATGAAAATCAGAGATCATATAGATTTATATCAAGCTGGCAGCTCAAGGGGAGTGTCTTTTCTGCTGCATCTAAGGGGGCGTGGTCATGCTCTTCCAATCACAACTCAGGAGGCAGTTGAGGGATTAAACTGAGCATGTGCGACCGTCTCAGTGAGCAGGTCAAAGAAATAAGAAAAAAACAAACAAACAGCAGGTGGTGCTATACAAATACATTGTATTGAATAACTGAGTGGCTATGCAAAATTTTTAATAACATGCAATTACAAAAGTATTCAAATCCGGGTGCTGGTTTGAAAACTGTAGAATATTTTTTGTGGGACAACCCCTTTAATGCTTTGCCACTGACTTATCAGTCAATCAAAGCAGCAATGATTTTACAATGATTTAAACAATAGGACATTTTCTGATGACACATTACCTTTAAGTAATGTACAATAAACATGAAAAATGAATAAACAAAAAATATATATGATTATTGAAAGATATGAAATAACTTACAAAACCAGCTTCCAAGTCCCAGCACCAACAGTAGTTCATAAATCTTACAAAGCAGGCACGGAGGAAATCCCCAACTAGAATAGTCACATATGTCACGAGAATGTCAGATACTGTCAGCCTTACAAATTCCTAATTGGGATGCAAGCACACAAAACAAGGTAAAATCTGATTAATTGAACGGCTACAATAACATAAATATAATAAGTTAATATCACTGTAATTAGAAATGATCCAGAGATGCAAAGACAAACTACTAGCTTCTGGTAACCTTACAGGGGTACTCCAGCATTTGTTCCAATGTTAAATGTGACCAGGACAGCACTGTACCTAAAGAAAAAAGCATACTCACCTCAATGCTCCATTCCAGTGCCGAGAACCCGGTCTGGCTTCTACTGGTCCCTTGGCACTGCTGCAGTCAATTACTGGCAAGTGGCAATGTGTTCCGACGCAGCGCCATGGCCTCTTCATTGATTTCAAGTTACATCACCATACTTTTGGTAGTGGTTGCACCTGGTATTGTACCTTAGTCCTAAAAACCAGGATCCCTGCAGCCCCTTTAGTCAGCCCTTTTAATTGTCATAATTATAGTATTACTAGAAATAAAAATAATAATAATACTGTATAGACATTTTGTGGCACTGACTGTATACTAATTTAAAATACATCAGAATAAAGTCTAATGTTTGCTCACCTGCTTTTCACTCCTCCACCATCCTGGATTAGTTTACGTAGGTGCAACTTTTCTTGCACCACTATACTACATACCTTTGATAAAATGCATTGAATGGTTGGCTATTTGATCTATTACTCTTGATGAGAGATATCATTAGTTTTATTACTTTTTGGATACATATTGTTTATCAATGGTATTACTAGTTGCCAATACCCAGCAGCAGCCCACAGTCATTGGATACATATATGGTCAAGTTAATTATCGATATTACTGGTTAGTGCTGGTCAGAATTTTACATCTGAGCCTGGCGAAATCTCTTTTTATTCATCTAGTTGTTTTACATTAGTATTCATTCTTTTTTGTGTGTAATTTGTAATAATTGTAAATTTGTATATACCATGTAGCAATTTAAACAAACCAATAAATACTCATAAAAAGCATGTATTATTGCAGGCAGATCTTTTTCCTCACAAAAGCCTGTCTGATTATGATGGAATTATGAGCTTCTAGCTCCAGAAACATTTTTGTCACTCAATTTGTAAGCCTGAAAACATCTAATAGCAAATCAGTAAGATATAGATATACTGAATTATTCAGATCGTGTCATAATACTTCTATAGACATAGACATAGGCTATGATTGAGAGCTCACTACTTGAAATGCGTAAGCACGCGTGTCGATTATTATCTCTTTATTGCAGACAATGCTTAGTTTTAGAAAGCTCTTAATCATAGACATAATCCTGATTAAGAGTTTAATCAATCCATATGCTATCTGCAATAAAGAAATATAGATTTCTGCCATTCACGGTGAAAGGGATGTTCCAGCTAAAAAAACAATGGGGGCCATTTGCTAACAGAAATTAACCAATGGGTGTATTTTTGGTGTATTTCTGACAAAGATTGCGGTGCAAAGATGATTTGCACCACAATCTGTGATTTTTCCCCGCTCACGCCAGGTCTTAAAAAGGGAATACAATATGTGGGGAGGGAAGGGAATGGGCCCGTCTCATTTATCATTTTCTGTGCATGTTTTAGGCATAGAAAATGGTCTAAATTTAAGACAGCATTTAGACAGGTGGTAAAAGTGATGAAGTTATGTAGAGGTCGGCGCCTTTTCATAACTTAAGTGGATCCACCATCAGCACAGGGGGTTATTAAGAACGCCGGTCTTAATTAATGACCCCCAATGTGCTTCTATGTGTTTAAAATAGATGGATACACAACTTACTATTAAGCTTGGATTAACAAAGGTGCCCGATCTTAAGAAGATAACTCTTGTCCTGGGTCCCAGCAGCTGCATTTATGACTTCAATGTCAAAGAGTGGTCCCTGTGTTGGCACTGGTCATGTGCCAAAAGAGGGAACCCCTCTCCTGTGTTGAACACTAGATGGAAGTGGAACTGCTGAGAACAGCACTGATATCTGTAGATATACCATTCATATAGTAAGTGGTATATTTATCTATTTTACACATAGTAACATACTCTAGCTTGTAAGGTCAAAAAAGACAAACATCCACCCAGTTCAGCCTATTATATTATTTTACTTCTTACTTTAGGTAAACTCAATTCCAAAGCCAAATCTAAAGTTTTGATACCCGCAGTGTGGATACTTTCGATCTGCCTTTGGCGCATTTTTAAAGCTGTACATGATACTGTAATTTCAATGGTGTTACCCCCCCCCAAGCACTAGTAACTGAAGTACCCCATGAGTGCTACTGTCAACACTGACTCCTGATTGCTGCTTTATATATGCATACTGCCTTATTCCATCGCCTTGTTGCTAAAATGCTCATCTGTAATAGAGAGGACTCACAAACTTTTCTAAACATTATGTGCATGTAATGAGTCCTGTCATATTATAGTGGAGTTTAGCAGTGGCATAGCATGGAAATGGTGGTGGTGGGGAGGGTATACACATATGAAGTAGCAATCCGGACTCCGTGTCAGCAGTGCTACTCATGTAGTACTGCAGTCAGTAGCGTTTTAGATTGCCTTTAACCTTAATGCAAATTCACATACAAGTACATTGCTGGGTGCTGGTACGTAAAGGGCTTCTATAATCAGGAACATTGTTAGTGAAGTGGCTGAATTTAAACATGTGCTAATGTCAGCTGGAGCTAACAGTCTTCGTCCCTTCTTTCTAGGTGCCTCTATTTCTGTAAAAAATGAACTTTTATTTAGTGCAAATGAGTCTTAGGTGTCTACTCTTAGTGACTTTGCCCTGATCCTAGAGACCTAACCCCTTAGATGTCATGTTTGCTAGTGACCAAAACATTGAAGTGGTTTACAGAGGGAAGGCGTTCTTTCTGTGCTTCATCAGGTCCATACAGCTCTACTGATGGAAAAATAAATAGCGTATTTTTGGACTATAAGACGCACCGGACAATCAGACCACCCAGGATTTAGAGGAGGAAAATACAGATGCCCAAATTACCTCAGATTAGACCCCCAAGCTCCATCAGACTTCAGATCGGACCCCCATCAGACCCCCAAGCTTAATCAGACTCACATTAGACCCCCCCTAATCTCCATCAGCCTCCGATCAGACCCCATCAGCCTCCCCTAGCTTACATCAACCTCAAATCAGACCCCTATGAGCCTCAGATCACGTTGCAGATCCAGGACTCCGCTCCCTGCTCTTCTTCCGGCCCGTGCTGTATTTGGACCTTAAGTTGCACAGTGTCAGATCATAGTGCACGCCTACGCTGCTCTACGCAGTCAGGACACAGTACAGAGCAGAGCCCGGAAGAAGATCAGGGAGGGTGAGTACATCCATGCAGCACTTCCTTCCCTGCTCCCCCCGCCACCTGCATGCTAATGACCACTTCCATAATAAAAACATTTAGCATTTGGACTAAGACACATGGCCATTTTCCTCTACTTTTGGGGGGTGGAGAATGTGTTTTAAAGGTGATTTTATGGTGCAAAAGTAGTAAAACTGCATACATTTGGTCATACAATAATCATAAACTTACTCTCAGAATAAATTCAAAATGCCATTTATACCTCATGGTAAATCCCATAAAAAATAAAAAATATGGACAGAATTACTTTTATTGGGCCATACTGCCTCCCAAAAATAGAATAGAAAGCTGTCAAAAGCCACGTGTACAGATGCAGCCGAGTTAAACTTGATGATTAACACGTTAAGTAAAAAATGGCACAATGTATTTCAATGGCTGTTGTCACAAGATGGCACAAGATAACACTGTGACATGTGTTATCAGAGTTATCAGAGTCAATTTTAGCTCGGTTACCTCAATATGGGACTAATAAAAACTATAATTCACCTGGCAAAAAAATAAACCATCACAAAGCTCAGTTGACAAAGAATAAATACATGTCAGTTATGGCTCATAGAATATAATTCCTGCAAAATCACCTGCTTTGTAAAAAAAAATGTATTAAAATCTAAAAGCTAAAAAAATGAAGTTTTTAAATGTCACCTCACCTCTCACCTAAATTCTGTTTTGAATACTTGTGGGGTGCAGTTTTTAAAATGGAATGATTTATAGGGGGTTCTAATATATAGGTTCCTCAAAGCCACTTCAGAACTTAATTTGTCCATAAAAAATAAGTTTACAAAATTGCTGAAAATGTAAAAAATTACTGCTGCTAAACTGATAAATCCTCTATGTCAACATTAAGTAGACATATGATATGCTAATTACTGTTTTGTGAGGTATGACAAAAGGGGAGAAATTCAAATTTTTAACATTTTTTAAAAATAAAAACAAACTATATAATCCAGAACTTACCGCAACATAAAGTACAATGTATTACAAAAGAACATTCTTAGAATCACTTGGATAATTAACAGTGTTCCAAAGTTGTTATCGCAAAGTGATTTTAGTTTTTCACTCCCAGCCTTCCCAAAGTCATAACCTTTTACTTTTTCCATTCACATAGCTGTACAAGGGCTTGTTATTTTGCGGGACAAGTTGTACTTTCTAATGGCACTATTTACAGTTGCATATAATGTAGTGAGAAGCGGGTAAAAAATTAAAACTGTTACTGCCATTCTCTGGGTCAGTGCGATTACAACAATACCACATAGTGCAGTATAGTTGTTATTGTGTTTAAACCCCTTAACCCCTTCCCGCTAAGCGCCGTACATGTACGGCACAGCGGGACGTGACTTACCGCCCAGCGCCGTACATGTACGGCGCGCTGATTGGGCGGGTGCAGGAGCTGCGCCCGCCCAATCAGCGGCGGGGGTCCGGCAGTGCCCAGGTGCCGGACCCCTGGGGAATGCGCCAGTATCGGTAAAAACACTGATGCCGGTGCATTAGCCCTTCATGTGCCGCGGTCAGCGCTGACCGCGGCACATGAGGTGTGCGCATATTCAGGATGGCGAGCGGGGGGGCCTGCTGTGACGGGGACCCGATGGCTTAGATGGCAGCCCGATGCCTTCCTTAGGCATCATGGCTGCCATCCCTGCGAGCCTGTGCGATCCAGCTCCCTGGATCTCACAGGAAGCAGGCTGTAAGTGTCTTGGGAAGCAGGCTGTAAGTGTCTTACTGTTAGTAATACACTTACAGCCAATGCATTACAATACAAAAGTATTGTAATGCATTGTGCAGGGGATCAGACCCCCAAAAGTTGAAAAAAGGTTAAAAAAAAGTTTAAAAATAAAGTTAAAAAAATAATAATAAAAGTTTCAAGTAAAAAAAAGAAAAACGCCATTTTCCCCCCAATAAAGTAAAAAAAATTGTTAAAAAAAGAAAAAAAAGAAAAAGTAGGCATATTAGGTATCGCCGCGTCCGTATTGACCGGCTCTATAAAAATATCACATAATCCATCCCGCCAGGTGAACACAGTAAAAAATAAAAAATTCAAACAGTGCCAAAACAGCCATTTTTTGGTCACCTTCCCCCACAAAAAGTGTAATAGTACACGATCAAAAAGGCGTATTTACCCCAAAATGGTACTAATAAAATCGTCATCTCGTGCCGCAAAAAATGATACCCTACCTAAGACAATCGCCTAAAAAATAAAAAAATATGGCTCTTAGAAAATGGCAACACAAAAAAAAGATTTTATTCTGTTCAAAAATAAATATATTGTGTAAAACTTTCCAAAAATAAAAATGTTAGACGTATTGGGTATCGCCACGTCCGTAACAACCTGCTCTATAAAATTATTACATGAGATGGCCCCCCAGGCGAATGCTGTAAAAAATTGTTAAAAAAACTGCCAAAATAGCCATTTTTTTCCCTCTTGCCTCACAAAAAGTGTAATAGCAGGTGATCAAAAAGGCGTATTTAACCCAAAATGGTACCTATCAAACCGTCATCTTGTCCTGCAAAAATGATACCCTACCTGAGACAATCGCCTGAAAAATAAAAAAAAATATGGCTCTCTGAAAATGGCAACAAAAAATAAAGATTTTATTCTGTTCAAAAATAAATCTAATGTGTAAAACTTTCCAAAAATAAAAAAGTTAGACATATTTGGTATCGTCACGTCCGTAAAAACCTGCTCTATAAAAATATTACATGAGATGGCCCCCCAGGTGAATGCTGCAAAAAAAAAAAAAACTATGCCAAAACAACCATTTTTTTCCCTCTTGCCTCACAAAAAGTGTAATAGCAGGCGATCAAAAAGGGGTATTTAACCCAAAATGGTACCTATCAAACCGTCATCTTGTCCTGCAAAAATGATACCCCACCTGAGACAATCACCAGAAAAATAAAAAAAATATGGCTCTCTGAAAATGGCAACACAAAATAAAGATTTTATTCTGTTCAAAAATAAATCTAACGTGTAAAACTTTCCAAAAATAAAAATGTTAGACATATTGGGCATCGCCGCATCCGTAACAGCCTGCTCTATAAAAATATCACATGATTTGCCCTCTCTGGTGAATGCTGTAAAAAATTTAAAAAAAAAAAACATGCCAAAACAGCTATTTTTTTCACCTTGACTCACAAAAAGTGTAATACCAAGCGATCAAAAAGTCTTATGTACCCCAAAATGGTACCAATGGAAACATCAGCTCATCCCGCAAAAAATGAGCCCCCACATAAGACAATAACTCAAAAAAATAAAAATCAGTGGCTCCCGCAAACCATTCCATCAAAATCTGTGTTGTAAAATCCATATGGGGCTCCTTCTGTTTTGAGTCCTGCAATGTGCCCCCACATCAGTTTACCACTACATATGGGGTGTTGCCGTATTCAGGAGAAAATGAGTAACAAATTATGGGTTGCTTTTCTCCTGTTACCCCTTATGAAAATACAAAAAATGTGGGGCTAAAGCAACATTTTATTGGAAGAAATGAAAGTGGTGAAAGAGGTGAAAAAAAGTTAAAAAATAAAGTTAAAAAAAATAATAATAAAAGTTTCAAGTAAAAAAAAAGAAAAACACCATTTTTCCCCCCAATAAAGTAAAAAAAATTGTTAAAAAAAGAAAAAAAAAGAAAAAGTAGGCATATTAGGTATTGCTGCGTCCGTATTGACCGGCTCTATAAAAATATCACATAATCCATCCTGCCAGGTGAACACAGTAAAAATTTGAAAAATGGCTTCTAAACTTCTAAGCCCTCTAACGTTCTAAAAAAGTTAAATAACATTTATAAAATGATGCCAACATAAAGTAGACATATGGAGAATGTAAAATAATAACTATTTTTGGAGGTATTACTATGTATTTTGAAAGTAGAGAAATTGAAATTTGGAAATTTTTCCAAATTTTTGGTAAATTTGGTATTTTTTTATAAATAAAAATGAAATATTTTGCCAAAAATTTACTACTGTCGTGAAGCACAATATGTGACGAGAAAACAATCTCAGAATGGCCTGGATAAGTAAAAGCGTTCCAAAGTTATTACCACATAAAGTGACACATGTCAGATTTGCAAAAAATTGGCCTGGGCAGAAAGGTGAAAACAGGCCCGGGGTTGAAGGGGTTAAAGGGAGTCTGTCACCTCATTTTCACCTATATAACTAACAGCACTGCCCCACAGAAGATTGCAGACACAGACATACCTGTGTGCACTTTGTTTCTGTATTACATGTTCAGGAAAACAACTTTTATTCTGCAGGAAAACAGTTCCCAGGTGCCCGGCTCTGCTGCTGCAAGTGCCCAAAGCAAACCAGACTGAAGAGGGGAGGGCTGCTTTAGCTGCTCATAGCTTGGGATTGGTAGCAGGTAGAAAAATGGTTCAGTATCCAGTATATCAGAAGATATAGCTGTTAGAAATCGAGTCGGGAGAGAAAGCTGCTTTTAGTTTCACTTTCAGGTGGGCACTTGGGAGCTGTTTTCCAGCAGAATAAAAGTGCTTTTTCTGGACATGGAATACAGACACACAGTGCACACTGGTATGTCTGGGATGTGTATGCAATTTTCTGTGCGGCAGTGTTGTTAGTTATATAGGTGAAAATAAGGTGACAGACTCCCTTTAAGGACCTTGCCATTTTTTACCTTAAAGAGGACCTTTCACCTCTCCTGACATGCCTGTTTTAATAGCTTCATGCATTCCCCATGTAATATCAAGTCTGGAACATCTATTCTTATGTCTGTAGGTTGTGCCATTCCTGTATTATTTGCACTAGAAGTTATAAATGAATTGCTATTTGTCTTCAATAAGAGAACAGAGGGGAGGTAACAAGTTGGGGGTGTGTATCAGCACAGTCTGAACATGATAGCACTGATTGGATAGAGTCAGTCTGTGCAGGTGCACACCCCAACTGGCCACCTCCCCTCTGTTCCTTTACTGAAGACAAATAGCAATTCATTCATAACTTCTAGTACAAATAATAAAGATATGGCACAACATAGAGCCATAAGAATAGATGTTCCAGAATGTTTAGTATGTGGGGAATGCATGGAGCTATTAAAACAGGCATGTCAGGAGTGGTGAAAAGTCCTCTTTAAGGACCAGGCCGTTTTTTGGAAACTTGACATGTGTCACTTTATGTGGTAATAACTTTTACTTATCCAAGCGATCCTGACACATTGTACTTCATGACAGTGGAAAATTTTAGTCAATATAATTCACCTTTATTTATTAACCCTTTCATGACCGGACCTATAAAAGGCCTGAATGTCCAGGCAACATTTTGTGATTTGGGCACATGGTGGTTTAGTGACCTTAATGTTTTTTTTTTTTAATACGAAAATAATTTTTGCAATTTTTTTTACTTGACACTTAGGACTTTTTATTAGAATGTTTTTTTTAAAGATTTTTTATATTGGACGATTGGACGATTTGGACGAAAACCACTAATTCTTATTAAAAAAAGTCATTATTTTTAATTATAGATTTTTATTTTTTAAATATTAAAACTGACACACAAATTAATTATTGCAATGGGTTCCCTACTTGATGACGATCATTTTGATATATAACATGTATAGATTTTATTTAATGGGGCGACTATGGTGACTGTTTCCATTGGCGACTGCGTGTTTAATTTTTTTTTTACACTTTTTTTCTTTACTTATATATTAATTTATTTTTGACAAATAATATGTCCCACAGGAGGTCATTAAAAGACCTCTGAAGGACATTGACTTTTTTTTAACACTTTTTTCCCACTGTTTCCACTGTAACTGGGGCATCCACAGGGGGAAAACAGCCCCCTGTGGGCTCATTAGACACAGGCAGAGATGATCAGGGTCTCCTTAGACCCTGCAGCACTGCTCTGGCCCCGAGACACCCGGCGGTCGCTTCTTTCCTGCTCCACCATGTGCCCAGGTACGGCTGTCCTCTGGCTGAGGAGAAGACAGAAGCGGAAATAAACCGCTCCTGTCTTCTCCTCAGGGTCCCCGCTCTGTCTGTGAGCCGGGACCCGACCTGCTCCTGCTAGATTGCAGGAGCAGGAGCTTTAACCCAGCGCTGATCAGCGCTGGGATTAAAGGGCCGCCTGCACGTGTAAAAAGTGCTAAAAGTGACCCCATTTTGGAAATCATAGGATAAGGTGACACTTTTATTGGTACTATTTTGTGGTATATATGACTTTTGATTGCTCTAGGCAAGGTAGCAAAAAAATAGCTGTTCTGGCACTGTTTTTATTTTTTGTTTTTTTTGTTTTTTACTGTGTTTACCTGACAGGTTAGATCATGTGCTATTTTTATAGAGCAGTTTGTTATTGAGACGATGATATCAAATAAGTCTACTTTTATTTTTATTTTGTTTCAGTTTTACATAATAAAGCATTTTTTTAATAAATCATGTTTTGTGTCTCCTTTTTCCAAAAGGCATATTATTTTTATTTTTCGGACAATCATCTTATGTAGGGTCTCATTTTTTGTGGCATGAGGTGACAGTTTGATTTGTACTATTTTTGGGTACATACTACTTTTTTTTTTGCTTGACAATAAAGTAGAGGTTTTAAACAAACCTCCTGAGATAATAACAGTGGGGATTTAGAGAACAAATCAGGTACATTACAGGCATAGCAAATCATGCTAAATAGGTCACGTTTGGAGCAGGTCGAGTGCCAAGGTGGAGACAGGATGTCAACTAGAGTGTGTAGGCTCCAGGTTGACTCCATGATGAATCCCTTAGTGGAGATATTGGGTACATACTACTTTTTGATCATTTGGTATTACACCTTTTGTGATGCATGGTGACAAAAAATAGATTTTTTTTACGGTGTTCACCGGAAGGGTTAGCTCATGTGATATTTTTATAGAGAAGGTGGTTATAAACGTGGCGATACCTAACATCTGTTTTTTAAATTATATTTTGGTTTTAAACAATAAAATAATTTTTGAAACAAAAAATTATGTTTTTATGTCTCCATTTTCTGAGCCTTTTTTTTTTGGCCGAGGGTCTCATTTTTGCGGGATGAGATGACAGTTTGATTGGTATTATTTTTGGGTAAATATGACTTTTTGATCGCTTGGTATTACACTTTTTGAGATGACAAGTGACAAAAAAATGGCTTTTTTTTAACACAGTTTTTATTTATTTATTTTTTACGTTGTTGACCAGACGGGGTGGATTATGTGATATTTTTATAGAGCACGTTTTTACACACGCGACGATACCTAATACTGTGCCTTGCGAAAGTATTCAGCCCCCTGGAACTTTTCAACCTTTTGCCACATTTCAGGCTTCAAACAAAAAGATATAACATTTTAAATTTTTGGTGAAGAATCAACAACAAGTGGGTCACAATTGTGAAGTGGAACGAAATTTATTGGATCATTTAAACTTTTTTTGTAATAATAAAACTGAAAAGTTGGGCGTGCAAAATTATTCAGGCCATTTACTTTCAGTTCAGAAAACTCCCTCCAGAAGTTCACTGAGGATCTCTGAATGATCCAATGTTGTCCTAAATGACTGATGAAGATAAATAGAATCCACCTGTGTGTAATCAAGTCTCCCTATAAATGCACCTGCTCTGTTGATAGTCTCAGGGTTCTGTTTAAAGCACAGAGAGCATCATGAAGACCAAGGAACACACCAGGCAGGTCCGTGATACTGTTGTGGAGAAGTTTAAAGCCGGATTTGGATACCAAAAGATTTCCCAAGCTTTAAACATCCCAAGGAGCACTGTGCAAGCGATCATATTGAAATGGAAGGAGTATCAGACCACTGCAAATCTACCAAGACCCGGCTGTCCCTCTAAACTTTCATCTCAAACAAGGAAAAGACTGATCAGAGATGCAGCCAAGAGGCCCATGATCACTCTGGATAAACTGCAGAGATCTACAGCTGAGGTGGGAGAGTCTGTCCATAGGACAACAATCAGTCGCACACTTCACAAATCTGGCCTTTATGGAAGAGGGGCAAGAAGAAAGCCATTTCTCAAAGATATCCATAAAAAGTCTCGTTTACAGTTTGCCACAAGCCACCTGGGAGACACACCAAACATGTGGAAGAAGATGCTCTGGTCAGATGAAACCAAAATCAAAGTTTTTGGAAACAATGCAAAACGATATGTTTGGCGTAAAAGCAACACAGCTCATCACCCTGAACACACCATCCCCACTGTCAAACATGGTGGTGGCAGCATCATGGTTTGGGCCTGCTTTTCATCAGCAGGGACAGGGAAGATGGTTAAAATTGATGGGAAGATGGATGGAGCCAAATACAAGACCATTCTGGATGCAAACCTGTTGGAGTCTGCAAAAGACCTGAGGCTAGGACAGAGATTTATCTTCCAACAAGACAATGATCCCAAACATAAAGCAAAATCTACAATGGAATGGTTCAAAAATAAACGTATCCAGGTCTTAGAATGGCCAAGTCAAAGTCCAGACCTGAATCCAATTGAGAATATGTGGAAAGAAATGAAAAGTGCTGTTCACAAACGCTCTCCATCCAACCTCAAAGAGCTCGAGCTGTTTTGCAAGGAAGAATGGGCAAGAATTTCAGTCTCTAGATGTGCAAAACTGATAGAGACAGGGGCGTAGCTATAGGGGTTGCAGAGGTAGCGGTCGCTACCAGGCCCAGGAGCCTGAGGGGGCCCAAAGACCCTTGTGCCGCATAAGAAGACACACAAAGCACTAAGGGAAGGGGGGGCCCAAGCTGAACTCTTGCACCAGGGCCCATGAGTCTTCAGCTACGCCCCTGGATACAGACATACCCCAAGCGACTTGCAGCTGTAATCGCAGCAAAAGGTGGCGCAACAAAGTATTAATGCAAGGGGGCCGGCCTCACTTTTATTATTATTTCAGTTTTATTATTACAAAAAAAGTTTAAATGATCCAATAAATTTCGTTCCACTTCACAATTGTGACCCACTTGTTGTTGATTCTTCACTAAAAATTTTAAATGTGATTTTTTTTTGTTTGAAGCCTGAAATGTGGCAAAAGGTTAAAAAGATCCAGGGGGCCGAATACTTTTGCAAGGCACTGTATGTCTGTTTTCTTATTTTTTTTTACTATTTTTTACAATTTTATATGTCACTTTTTATGGGAAAGGGGCTTTTTTTATTAAAACTTTATTTTTTTATTGTTAAAAACACTTTTATTTGACTTTTTTTTTTTACTTATGACCCACTATGGGACTTCACTGATAGTTTGCAGCCTGGGGGCTGGGCCTCATAGGCCTCCATAGCTGCCGGGCCCCAAGGCCTCTGAAAGGTTTGGGGTTGCCATAGCAACCATCGGTTCCCCGCAATCGCAGCGCAGGGACCCGATGGATGAGGTGAGGGAGCGCAAACCTCCCATATGCCAATGGCAGCACTGACCGTGGCATATGAGGGTTAATCCAAAGGCATCGGCATGATCACCAATGCTCGTGGATGCAGCAGGGATCCGACTGTCAGTAACAGCCGGATCTCTGCCGCTGATCGTGGCACCGCACATGGGTAGAAGGAAGGATCCCAGGATGAGAATGCTCATCCTGCGGCACTAAGTACCCACTATTTAGGACGAGCATTCTCGTCCTGGGTTGTTATGGAGTTAATACTAAAAAAAATCTTTGGAAAAAAACTTTTTCTTTGCATCACTATATTCTGACCACCATATCTTTTTGCAGTGATGTGTATGGAGCAGTATGGAGCTCATTTTTTGCGGGCGATCTTTACTTTTCATTGATAACATTTTGGGGATGTGTATGACTTTTTATTTAATTTTTTTGTGGGAAGTGAAGCAACCAAAAAACGGCAAAGTGACCATTTTCACTTTTGTTCAGTTTCTCCGTTTGCCATATGGGATAAACATTTTTATAGTTTAATAGTATGGGCGCTTAATACTATGGGCGTATTTTAATGGTACTGGCATTGGAGTCTATGACAAATACACTGTGTCTATAGAGCCCCACCACAGGCAGGGGGTCCATAGGAACTAATGTGTAGCAGCCTTATGTCACTGACAAGCACAGAGGCTGCCGCACACACACTCCAACTTCCACAATACTCGTCAGATTAACCATGGCATCTGAAGGGTTAAAAGTATGCCATTGGCGTTATCGTCCATCTCATAAATTAGACTTGGGTGCCTGCTGTTTTAAACGGTGGCTATGGTACACCATATTTAAATATCCAACCAGCAATGTAAATTTACATGAGGCATTTGGGAAGGGGTTAAAATCTTATCATAGTGATCAAAGGTACATAAAATATAACTATGTGACACCTATAAACGGAACATAAAATAGCCAATTATGTTAGGATGATGTAGTAACTGTTCTTACAACTCCAACGTTAGTTTCCCAGCAGGGACCTCTAGGCACATCAGCAGGATGTAGGGGTGGTGGAGTAGTGTCTGTTCCATTTATGTTGGTGGTAGAATTGTAGTAGTTGTATAAAGTCCAGTAAGTAATATTCTTTACGGCTTCCTCTTGAGCTAGCTGCAACAAAATCAAACAAAAAGCATCTTTAGACACTGACATACACAAATGCATGAATGCATATTAGGAGCAGTTTGAGCAGGTGGGTATTCAGTTCTTACTTTCTCATTAACATCATCCATCAAGGCCAGCAAGAATGTGTACAGATTGCCAAGGAACAAAGCAAAGATTCTTCCCAACTGCCACTTTAATGCCACCCGAGGATGGTAATCTTCTAAATTTGCAATTGTTTCAAACAGTGGGGGACAAAACATACCAAGCAAAGACATCACTATCTCAACCTGCAAAATAATAATAGGAGAAAACCAAATGAAATAATCAAGATGAAAACTCTAAAGGAGACTTATCAGAAGAAAATGTATAAAAGGAACTCTTTGGCTCTGATTACTAAACAGGGAGTAAGCTTAGACCGGCTGTCTGGCTGCACCACATTTATCACAGTGGTCAGGCTCGATGATCAATCTGGTGCAGGGATAGACACTTTTCTTTGACTCTATACCAACTATTAGTTGACTTACATTGAGATGGAATTGTGGCACAATTTGGTGCAAAATGGTGCATCTTAGGCACTGCCCACTTTCCCAAGAGGCCCCCCCTTTCACTAGGCCTCCTCCCTTTTCAATCATGTTGGAAAAAAGTATGGAAACCCTATATGCACTTTTTAGACAAAGAGAGATTATTTTTAATCTACTGATTAACTCCTAGGGTCTGTGACCTTTGCTTATACATTTATTAGCTGGGCTCTATTTTACTATTTTTTATTTTTGTTTTACTTTACTTTCTTTATTCATTAGTTGCTGTATCTATATCCACCATTATTAGCATGATCTTCTATGGATTTTCATGAATATATATATCAGCAGGTTTTCTTTTTATGCAATTATCTCTTTTTATTTAGTCTCGTTGAGATCTGTGCTCCAAAGTCCATATAATTAGATCCCCTCATTATTTACTATTAATTATTGGCACCGATACCTCTGTGTTCTGTTTTTACTATATCATCCCATGCTCCCCATTATTCCTCCCGGCTTAGGAGTCCCTGCTCTAACTCCTATATATAGATTTGTCCATATATGGAGTCAGTGTTACGAACATGTAAGGGGTATCCCCAAGCATGGTCATTATACTTGAGGACACCCTGTGTATATAAGTCTAATTTGACTCTAATTTTGAAATGTTTCTGTGTGGATTCGAACTCACAACTTTTTTTAAAATCTTAGCTCAAGTCCATGACATAACAAAATGTGAAAAAAGTAAAAGCGTCTGAAGACTTTCCGAATGCACTTTAGTGTCCTCCACTAAGTATCGCTGCATAATTTTGTATTTAGTGAGTTTAGCCTAGTAGCAGCAGCAGGAAGTCAATATTACAATGCCAGGGTAAGCAGAGAATAGCAGTTGCGTGTCTGCCTCTATGGTAAATATATTAATGTACAGGGTGGGCCATTTATATGGATACACCTAAATAAAATGGGAATGGTTGGTGATATTAACTTCCTGTTTGTGGCACATTAGTATATGGGAGGGGGGAAACTTTTCAAGATGGGTGGTGATCATGGCGGCCATTTTGAAGTTGGTCATTTTGGATCCAACTTTAGTTTTTTCAATGGGAAGATGGTCATGTGACACATCAAACTTATTGAGAATTTCACAAGAAAAACATTGTGTGCTTGGTTTTAACGTAACTTTATTCTTTCATGAGTTATTTACAAGTTTCTGACCACTTATAAAATGTGTTCAAAGTGCTGCCCATTGTGTTGGATTGTCAATGCAACCCTCTTCTCCCACTCGTTACACACTGATAGCAACACTGCAGAAGAAATGCTAGCACAGGCTTCCAGTATCCGTAGTTTCAGGTGCTGCACATCTCGTATCTTCACAGCATAGACAATTGCCTTCAGATAACCCCAAAGATAAAAGTCTAAGGGGGTCAGATTGGGAGACCTTGGGGGCCACTCAACTGGCCCACTATGACCAATCCACTTTCCAGGAAACTGTTCATCTAGGAATGCTCGGACCTGACACCCATAATGTGATGGTGCACCATCTTGCTGGAAAAACTCAGGGAACGTGCCAGCTTCAGTGCATAAAGAGGGAAACACATCATCATGTAGCAATTTCACATATCCAGTGGCCTTGAGGTTTCCATTGATGAAGAATCTTTGTACCCCATATATCACATTATGAGTGTCAGTGGGGCCATTCTTCATCAATGGAAACCTCAAGGCCACTGGATATGTGAAATTGCTACATGATGATGTGTTTACCTCTTTATGCACTGAAGCTGGCACGTTCCCTGAGTTTTTTCCAGCAAGATGGTGCACCACCACATTATGGGTGTCAGGTCCGAGCATTCCTAGATGAACAGTTTCCTGGAAAGTGGATTGATCGTAGTGGGCCGGTTGAATGGCCCCCAAAGTCTCCCGATCTGTCCCCCTTAGACTTTTATCTTTGGGGTTATCTGAAGGCAATTGTCTATGCAGTGAAGATACGAGATGTGCAGCACCTGAAACTACGGATACTGGAAGCCTGTGCTAGCATTTCTTCTGCGGTGTTGCTATCAGTGTGTGAAGAGTGGGAGAAGAGGGTTGCATTGACAATCCAACACAATGGGCAGCACTTTGAACACATTTTATAAGTGGTCAGAAACTTGTAAATAACTCATGAAAGAATAAAGTTATGTTAAAACCAAGCATACAATGTTTTTCTTGTGAAATTCTCAATAAGTTTGATGTGTCACATGAACCTCTTCCCATTGAAAAAACTAAAGTTGGATCCAAAATGGCCGACTTCAAAATGGCCGCCATGGTCACCACCCATTCTAAAAAGTTTTCCCCCTCCCATATACTAATGTTCCACAAACAGGAAGTTAATATCACCAACCATTCTCATTTTATTTAGGTGTATCCATATAAATGGCCCACCCTGTATAACTATGATATAAGCTTGTGGTAGCAATCTTCTCTGTCAGTATTAGCATTAAAGAGAAATAATAGCTATTTTATATGATTGTGTGTTGTACAAAACATTTTATTACCTCATTTCTTTCATACCAGCCAATATTCTGCATCTTGGAGAATGTCTGTGAGCGTTTAACAACAAAGTAGATAAGATAACCACTTCCGCACAAGCAGCATATTATCATTACATTGGCCAGGACCCGGAGGAATCTAGTAAGATGAATGTTTTCATCTTTATTGCTTTCCTCTTCATCTACAATAGATTCCTGAAGGGAAGAACACAAAGTACAGAATGTCATTAGCTCGAGAAGTAAACATGAACAAACATATAGAGTGTCAACAAAGCTCAAATGAAAAAATATCGTTATAAAAGGATGTCGCATGTTGCTTGGCTGCAATCATAGTATATTACTCGAAATTGTGTAGTATAATATACCATATGAGTTCATTTGTCAATTATTATATCACAAAGTAGCAAGACATCTAAAATATATATCCAGAAAAAATGAAAGTGAGTCTAGGTTGCTGTGTCACTCAGGCCAGACGAAGCTAACATTAGTAGCACACTGTGAGCCAAGTTCTAGTGCTGCACAGTATTGTGCTACAGGTCTTCTAGTATTTTCCAGTTTTTACTGAATAAAATTTGTCTACCTTGTAAACACTCTCTTATCTGAATAGTAGCTACAGCATTGTTAATCCTGAGGAGTAACTCATGTTTTCAATCCTTAAAGGGGTTGTCAGGGAATACATAATTTCTTACAGGTACCACCAGCCTGCCTCCCCTATTGAAAGGATCATATCTACTTGCTTCCCACCAATCCGGTCCCCTGTGCTGGCTCCCACATCTCCATCTTCTGGCATCGGTTTGTTTTCTGGCATATGGTTTGTTTTCTTTCTTCCCGGAATGGACTTGGTCACCTGATCCTCTTTAACCAACTGCTAGCTTTAGCGGTGATATGTCTCTTGTGGACACATCACCTGTGAAGCCAGCAGTTGGCTGAAGAGGATCAGGTGACCATATCTATGCCAGGATGGAAAAAAACAAACTCCCGACAGGAAGATGGAGACCCGTAAGCCAGAGCAGAGGACCAGATTGGAGGGGAGCAGGTAAGTATGACCCTTTCAGTAAGGGAGGCTGACTGCCAACACCTGTTAGAAACTATGTATTCCTTGGTAACCTCTTTAAAGGGGCTATCTAACTTTCTTAACTGATGGTCCATTCTTAGGACAGCCTGTCAATATTAGATTTGTGGGGGTTTGACTCTCAGTATCCCAACAAACAGATGTTTGAAGCACCCATAATACTCAGAACAGCCATTACAAAAAGTATGGCATTCAGAATACGAACCAGTTTTAAGAGGCTACAGCTCTTGTATGAGCCCTGAGATCCCTTCCAATAGCTGATCAGTGGGGGTCTGAACTATAGCCAATATAACATTAAAGACCTATCTTAAGGATAGGTCATCAATTTTACAAAGTTACATAACCCCTTTAATCATGTTGACTAGAGGTGAATGAATCTGGATTCTAAACAAATCGGATTTGACCTAAATTTTGTGAAAGGTGGATCCCAATCAGAATATTTGGTCATTGGATTTGGGTGTATTTTGGGGAGAGAGAGAAAAAATAATTACAAATTTTAAAAAGGAAGAGACTACAGAGAAGAAATATCAGTTCTGGGAGACCCCATAGTGTCATACAATAATTTCCAGGCCAATTGGTGCATTTGGGTAGAATTGACCCAAACAATCTGGCAACCAATTTGAACCCAAATCAAATTTTTAATGATTCACTTATTTCTAATGTTGGCCACCTTGCCGTTGTTGTCACTAATATTACACCTTATGTAGCCAGGGTAAAAAATGTAGGGGGTCATTCATTTACTAACCAGAAATATACCTATATTGGGTATATTTCTGGCGCAGATTGCGGCACATGAAATCAACAGAATTCCATCATTTTAATCAATACCTGCTATCCTCTGTATAAGAAGAATTTGTGTGAAACAGGCAAGCAATTTAATGAGATATTTTTGCTTTATTAAACTTTCACAAACATAAACGCATTCCATATAAAATGTTCCTAAATGTAAGTTTCTACTTTCGACTGTCCTTAAACGCTCATCCTTAATAACTTAATTACTTTCCTGCTGCAAAATGGGGAAGCTGGCAATAAAAAATGGATTGGAACAGTGAATTGTTGGCTTCATTTACATTAATGAAGAAAAGTGAATTACTGTGTGTTCTGTATTGATGTTAAGTAATACTGCCCTAAAGCATCAAGATTAATAGACTTTTGTATTTACCTTAAAGCTTGTAGTTATGGATGCAAATTTATTATCTGCTGTCTCTGGGTTTCCAATTAAGTAATCCCAGCTAGTGAACATTTTAAAGCTGAAGTTATAATTCCCATCATCTCCATCACCTGTGCTTTCATTGGCATTACTCGCCATCCTAAAAGACAAAATATCAAACTATAATAAGAACTACAAATTTATAAAAAGATTGTGTATTGAGGAAGTCAAAGATCTGGTTCTTAAAATGGTCCATACATCTTCACCCACCACTAGGTGGAGCTAAAGTGTATACTGTCTTTTATTTATCATTAAGTTCACTGGGACCAGTATTCAGCACCCTTAAAAGGGTTGTCCTATGTTAGGAGGAAATCGGACAGCACATGAGATCTGCCTGCAATAAAAAAAATAGATGTTTAATTATCCAACAGATCCTGCACTGTTACTTCGATTCTCTTGGCTGTGCTCTGCTTACCCGGCTGCAGCAGTGATGTCACGTCAACAAAATGTGACCACTGCAGCCAATCACTGGCCTCTCTGGTGCAGTGCTGAGGCCAATGATTGCCCAGAGCAGTCACATGTAGTCGACAAGATGTCCCAGCTGCAGAGTAAACAGAGCCCTGCCAGGAGAACCAGAGCAGCAGTGTGGGAGCTGTCAGGTAAGTAATCATCTATTTTTATTTTATTGCATATGGAACATATTTGTAGTTTGGTTTCCTACTGAAACCAGTCATCCCCTTTAAGGGTCTGCTCACACAATTTTAAATAAATTAAAAATCTGAATCTGTTGTAAAAATCTATTACTAACATAAGATTTCTGCCATGGATTTGTAAATGGAATGCAGCAGATGTGCCTGCTGATTTGCCCCATACATGCCCACAGACAGCCCTTTTTAGTGGCAGCTGAAAAACTAGAATATCATATTTTAAATTATTATTATAGTTTTATTACATGCATGTTAATGTTCTTTGCCTTATATTATTCTGTTAATAAGTGAATTATTTTAATTTAAATTACTACATTTTTATTGAATGAAAGCAAGGACTGTGCCTTACATAGAACTTTTTTTTTTACTAGTAGGTTTAGAGTATGAATATTTCTGAAGTCTTATACATATTGATGGCGTTTCTTCTGCAATTAGACCGACCACGATTACATTCACCTCATATGTACTTTTAGTAGTAAACAAATAATTCACATCCTACAGCAGACGCTCTACTCTCCAATTCTAATAAAATATTCATAGGCAAACTGAACAATTGGAGAAGAGGACAAACAAAATATATTTTCAGAAATTGCGGTCCAGGATTTGCTTTTGTCCTACTTAGGAATGAGAAAACCAGTTAATGAAAGTAGAAAAGATGCTCTGTGCTGCATAAGTCAATAGCCAACTAGTTAACGAGAACTTCAAAAGAAGTTGAGTTTTTAGTAAAATGAATGACTTAATTGGAGTATGTGTGTCCTTGTTAAAGGGGTTTTCCAGGCTACAGATATTGATGACCTATCCTCAGATTGGCAGGGCTCTGACTCCTAGGACTGCTCAGACTTCCAGCGGTGCTTGTGCTGTGTCCTTTTCAATGGTTACCTGCCCTCCGCCTACTTTGAATGGGAGAGGAATCTGTAGTTACACTGCATCACCGCCACAAAGGAGACACCACTGAAGAGGACACAGCGCTCGCACAACCCTCACAGCCCCTACAGACAGCTGATTGAATACTAGCCTTCTCCAACTGTAACCACCCACCAGATGAAACTTCCTAGCGAAATGCATTGGAAGAGCTGACTCTTGATGGGACTCCCAGCATGTTGCTGCTACAGTTAGTAAACAAAAGCAGGAAGACCCGACCAGTGACACAGAAAACAGCGCTGTAGAAAGGGGTAATTATGACACGACCTTTTATCTTAGGTGACTGGGGGGCTTTTTTAAGATTTTTCATTATTTTGGACAACCCCTTTAAAGAATCACTTGTATTACTCCTTGCAACTGCATACATAACAAATTACTCTCCCAGGCAGAGCTTGCTAAGAGCTCATTTGCATCCCTTTCTTCCCAGAATTCCAGAGGAGCATATATGGCCTATAAGTCTCATCACACCAATAAAGATGCTCTCTCCCCAAGGAGAAATAGTACCCCCCATCTCCTCTGAAATTAAACACATGGAGAAAATATAACTGCCCTAGATGTAGAGCCAGTGGTACGGATATGATCCATATGATCTGGAGATGCCTCAAATTGTTTAGGTTCTGTCTGTAAAACAGACTTTTGAGGAAGTTTGATACATTCAGCTGTGTGTTTCTTGACAAAAGGTTAATTTTGAAGTACTAGAAAAAAGAGTGATTCACAGTCATTTATTATTTTGAGGAATCTGAAGACAGATGAGGCTACTGCTCATTTCTGCAGTTCCTGGACATTGAAGTTGAAGAAATTCCAGGTAATTTGGAAAATTTTAAAATTTCTTTAACAAGGCAGAGGGTGGGTGTTAAATTCTTGGGGATATTAATTTTCTATTTTATATCTTTTTTTGGTATGTCTATTTTTGAAAAAATATATATTTTTTAAGAGATTTGTTTTACAGGATCCACAATTACATAGGAACTGGTGTCTTCTATGTTTAACAAATATATGTTTAACACCAAAACTTGATATGTTCCCTTTAAATGGAGATTAGATTTAATTGGGTTTTCTGAGAATACTGATTTTTCAGCAAGTGCCTACAGCCAGCCTCCGTAAAGATTCATACTTACCTGCTTCCTGCCGATCCGTTCCTCTGTGTTGCTTCTGCTGTATCCATCTTCCAGTTCCCGGGTGTTTTTTTCTGCTGCTGTATGGGCATGAGCACATGCTATGCTGCAGCCAATGACTGGCTTCAGTGGTGATGTGCTGTTTGTGGTCTTGTCATCGCTAAAGCCAGTCATTGGCTGCATCGGAGCATGTGACCATACTCATGCAGAAGCAGAAGAAAAAACTGGGAACCAGAACATCGACAGACTGGAGCAGGCAAGAGGAGCAGGTAAGTATGAATCTTCTGTTTACAAAGGCAGGTTGCTAGGACGTGCTAAAAAAAAATCTGTATTCCTGGAGAACCCCTTTAAATGACAACCTTGTATGAACATAATGTCTTCTGCAATAAACTCATTCATTTTATTCAGGTACCTATGCAATATATCATTTAACAGACTTCCTGAGGCACATTTGAATAAAGCAAAAAGTAATAGCCACCCATTACTGATGTTTCCTAAGAGAACACATTTGCCCTTTTACTTAAGCTAAAAGCTCATAAACTAGGATAACAGAAAACAATTACATAGCGGCCAGAAAACAGCATTATGAATAGTTATAAATAATTCATATGTGAATGGCATGAACGTGGACTGTGGTGTCGTTACAAATAAGGCCGTTGGCGAATAAAATAGAACGTAAGAGAAGAAAATGCTGCTTTTCTAATTATGGTTTATTTGTTCATGGCCAGATAATTGGTAGATGGCACTTCATATAAATGTAAGAGAAAATAGCATTTACTCCTATTCCATATTACAGTTAATTGCTGAAAGCTGTAGACAAAGACTCCCACACAAATCTCCAAAAAGCCTATGTTCACATCTGCGTCAGGGCTCAGATTCCATCTTATTGGAACTGGAAAAATAGTGCTTAAAGGGAACCTGTCATCTCCGAAACACCCCCTGAACTAGAGTAAGCGTTGTATAGTGTAAGTGATGCTGAATCCGAATATGTAATTTTTATCTTCGTACTCACTTGCATTCTGACGCTGTGCTCTGACAAACCAGCAGTAAAATGCACTCAGTGGACTCCAGTGCTCACTCACATAATGGAGCGGACTCAAAGAAGAGTCCAGTGAGTGCATTTTACTGCAAGTTTGTGAGAGCACAGTGTCGGAATGGAAGTGAGTATGAAGATCACAACCTTGTATCGTATGCTGATGACTAGAGATGAGCGAGCATACTCGTCCGAGCTTGGTGCTCGTTCGAGTATTACGGTACTCGTAAGTGCTCGCTGCTCGGACGAGTATCTCGCCATGCTCGAGGAAATGGCAACTTCCGCATTGTGCATTTTTGGCGCCTATAAACTCAGCCAATCACAAGCCAGGAGACTCTGCGGTACACCCAGCATCACGTGGGGCCCTTACATGTCGATAGCAGGGGTTGGCTGGCCTGATCAGGTGACCCTGGAATATACTAGTGACTGCCCGCGGTGCTCGGCTCAGATGCTGTCTGGATGTCGTTAGGGATAGAGCTGCTGCGTTTCAGGGAGAGTGTTAGGGCCTGCATTTAGTTCTTTGTTAGGCAGGAGTGATCTCAAAAGAACCCAACAGCCCTTCTAAGGGCTACAAGACATTTTTTTTTTTTTGTCTCCTGGCTTGGCTGGCTGGCACTAGTAGTGCAGCTATCGCCATATATAACCCTTTTTTTTATTGTTATATCTCAGTGATACAAATCCATTTCACACAGCTGCGTGGAACCATTCTGTGTGTCACAGTTCAGCTGTCCACTCACTACAATCCGTATTTTCTGTCCAGGTGACACTTTCTGTACGTCACTTAATCCAACAAGGTCTTTTGCTCTCACGTATACAGCTAGATCACAAAAATCTATGTGCGACATTTGTCTGGGTCGCAGTCAAAATAGCCACCGTCAGCAGGGTGTGAGTTAGCTCTACGATAGTTTCTGCACGTCACGTTCCAAAAAAACAAAACTAAAAAAAAAATATAAAAAAAGAAAAAATATAAAAAAAATAGTTTCTTTGTTGTTTTAGCTCAGTGATACGAATCCATTTCACACAGCTGCGTGGAACCATTCTGTGCGTCACAGTTCAGCTGTCCACTCACTACAATCCGTATTTTCTGTCCAGTTGACACATTCTGTACGTCACTTAATTAAACCAGACTGAACAAGTTTGTGGGTTTCAGTACAGCAGGCCCATTTATTTTATTTTTTTATATAATACACTTATATACAGAAAATGTTGAACCCCAGGGCTAAGGGTCGAGGACGAGGGCGTGGGCGTGGGCATTCAATTACTGCAGGGGGCAGAGGCCGTGGTCCTGGGCAGGGTGAGACAGTATCTGCTGATGAGGGAGCAGGGGAACGCCGCAGAGCTACACTCCCTAGCTTCATGTCTCAACTTACAGGGACGCGTGGTAGAGGACTGTTGAAACCACAACAGTGCGAACAGCTGATGTCGTGGATTGCAGACAATGCTTCAAGTAATTTGTCCACCAGTCAGTCTTCCACGCAGTCCACCCACGTTACCCAAGGGAGCACTCCTCTGGCTCCTCCACCTCAACCTCCTTCCCCCCAGTCTGCCCCCTCCCAGGAAAAATTGGAATGCGATCCAGCATACTCTCAGGAACTGTTTTCTGGACCCTTCCCAAAGTCACAAACCACTTCTCAGGTTGCTGCTGACCTCTTATCCGATGCCCAAGTTTTCCAATTGTCGCAGTCAGTGGGTGATGATGATGATGACAATGTTGACTTAGTGAAAGAAGTTTGTAAAGAGGTGTCGGACGATGAGGAGACACGGTTGTCAGACAGTGGTGAAGTTGTTGTCAGGGCAGGAAGTCCGAGGGGGGAGCAGACTGAGGGGGAGCAGACTGAGGAATTGGAGGATGATGAGGTGACTGACCCAAGCTGGGTTGATAAGCCGAGTGAAGACAGTGCTTCTGAGGCGGAGGCGAGTGCTGCACCAGAACAGGTTGGAAGAGGCAGTGGTGTGGCCAGAGGGAGAAGCAGGGCCAGAGCTGGTGCATCAGCAGCAACTGTTTCACGTAGTGAAGCTCCCGTGGCGAGGCCTAGATGTTCGCAAGTCTGGAGGTTCTTTAAAGAAAGTGAGGATGACCGACGGACTGTGGTGTGCAACCTGTGCCACACCAGGATCAGCAGGGGTGCCACCACTACTAGCCTAACCACCACCAGCATGCGCAGGCATATGAGTGCTAAACACCCCACTCAATGGAACCAAGGCTGTTCACCACCTCCTGCAGGTCACACCACTGCTCCTTCCCTTGTGTCACTCGCTGCCTCTGCTAGTCAACCCCCTGCCCAGGACCCCGGCACGAGCGCCTCGCGCCGGAAAACCACACCTTCGCCTCCACAATCCTCCACAGCGTCCACCAATGTGTCCCAGCGCAGCGTTCAGGTGTCTTTACAGCAGATGCTGGAGCGCAAGAGGAAATACAGTTCCACCCACCCAAATGCCCAAGCCCTCAACGTCCACATCTCCAAATTGCTGAGCCTGGAGATGCTGCCCTATAGGCTGGTAGAGACCGAGGCCTTTCACAATCTGATGGTGGTGGCTGCCCCTCGGTATTCGGTCCCCAGCCGCCACTATTTTTCCCGATGTGCCGTCCCATCCCTACACCAGCACGTGTCACAGAACATCATCCGTGCCCTGACCAACGCTGTTTCTGAGAAGGTCCACCTAACCACGGACACGTGGACAAGTGCTGACGGGCAGGGACACTATATCTCACTGACGTAACATTGGGTTGACTGGGACCGAGCTGGGACCGAGACTGACCCTGGGGTCGCTCATGTACTGCCCACACCGAGGATTGCGGGGCCTACCTCGGTCACGGTCTCTCAGACGTACTATGCCTCCTCCTCCGACCCCTTCTCCGCCTCCTCCACCGAATTACCATCCGTGGGCACGGCGCCTTCGGTCGGTAGCTCTAGGCGCAGCAGCAGTGCCGTGAGTAAGCGCCAGCAGGCGGTGCTCAAACTGCTGAGCCTAGGTGACAAAAGGCACACCACCCAAGAGCTGTTACAGGGCATCACGGCGCAGACCGATGTGTGGCTGGCACCGCTGAACCTCAAGCCAGGCATGGTTGTGTGTGACAACGGGCGTAACCTGGTGGCGGCTCTGCAATTCGGCAGACTGACACATGTGCCATGCCTGGCCCACGTGTTCAAGCTCATAGTTCAGCGGTTCCTCAAGACATACCCCAATCTGTCTGATTTGCTCACCAAGGTGCGCCGCATCTGTGCGCATTTCCGCAAGTCCACCACAGATGCTGCCACTCTCAGGGCAGCGCAGCGCCGCCTACAACTGCCCGCTCACCGACTGTTGTGCGACGTGCCCACGAGATGGAATTCGACATTAAACATGTTATCCAGAGTTTACCAGCAGCGCAGAGCGATTGTAGACTGCCAGATGTCAACTTCCACCAGAACTGGTAGTCAGGTCACTCAGATTCCTCAAGTCTACAATGAGGAGTGGACGTGGATGTTTGATATCTGCCAGGTGTTGACCAACTTTGAGGAGTCAACACAGATGGTCAGCGGCGATGCCGCCATTATCAGCCTCACCATCCCGCTGCTTTGCCTGTTGAAAAACTCACTGCTCAACATGAAGTTGGATGCTTTGCGCTTGTCACAAGAGACGGTGGAGGAAGATACGTCGCTTGATAGCCAGAGCACCCTCCGGTCTGTTTCTCAGCGCGTATCGGAGGAGGGGAATGGGGATGAGGAGAAAGAGGAGGAGAATGTCGGTGAGACAGTAGAGGGTACCAGTGCTCAGTCCTTAACTCTTGAGCGTGTATGGGCTGAAGAGGAGGACTTGGAGGGGGAGGAGGAGGAGGAAATGGAGAGTCAGGCCAGTGAGGAGAGGGAATTCTTACGTGTTGGGACTCTGGCGCACATGGCAGACTTCATGTTAGGCTGCCTATCCCATGACCCTCGCGTTAGAAGCATTTTTTCAAACACCGATTACTGGGTGTTCACTCTCCTGGACCCACGGTACAAGCAGAACCTTTCCACTCTCATCCCTGCAGAGGAAAGGAGTATGAGAGTGAATAGATATCAACAGGCCCTGGTGCACAAGCTGAAACAATCCTTCCCATCTGACGCCGCTAGCGGCCGAGGCCATGGTTCTGTGGGCCAAGTAGCGGGGGAGAGGAGGCAAGCAGGCAGCACTGGCAGGGGAATGCTCTCCAAGGCCTTTGCCAGTTTTATGTCACCCCAGCAAGACACTGTCACCTGTCCCCAGTCTAGGCAGAGTAGGGGGGAGCTGTACAGAAAGATGGTGAGGGAGTACCTAGCTGACCATACCAACGTCCGTAGTGATCACTCTGCTCCATACAACTACTGGGTTTCAAAGCTGGACACGTGGCCTGAACTGGCGCTGTACGCCTTGGAGGTGCTGGCCTGCCCTGCCGCTAGCGTGCTGTCAGAGCGGGTATTCAGTGCAGCTGGTGGCGTCATCACCGATAAGCGTACACGCCTGTCAACTGACAGCGCTGACAGGCTGACGCTTATTAAAATGAACAAAGCCTGGATTTCACCGGAATTCAAATCTCCTCCGGGGGAAAGCAGCTAAAGATTAACATTACTTATGTATCCGATTCCTCTTCTCTACTCCTCCTACTCCTCCTCCTCCTCCATGTCGTCTTTGCCTAACGCTGACCAAAAAAACGCCATTTTTTAGAGGTCCAACTGGCACTCTTTTACCACAATTTTTCCGGAGGGCACCCTACAGGCCCTCTATTCAAACAATTTTTCCAGAGGTCCACCTACAGGCCCTCTCTCCAAACAATTTTTCTGGAGGTCCACCTACAGGCCCTCTCTCCAAACAATTTTTCCGGAGGTCCACCTACAGGCCCTCTCTCCAAACAATTTTTCCGGAGGTCCACCTACAGGCCCTCTCTCCAAACAATTTTTCCGGAGGTCCACCTACAGGCCCTCTCTCCAAACAATTTTTCCGGAGGTCCACCTACAGGCCCTCTCTCCAAACAATTTTTCCGGAGGTCCACCTACAGGCCCTCTCTCCAAACAATTTACGTCTTTTTCCTATCTTTCTCTCTCTCCAAACTATTTTTCCGGATAGCTGCCATATACAGTATTAAACTGAGAAGAATACACATGCCACACTTGATCAACCTCATAATTTACGACTGTACCGGTTGATGCTAAATTTTTAAGTAGGGGTCCTGCGTCGTCATTCGAACTCCATCCGGCTGTTGTCACCACCACGCACGCTAGCCCAGGGGGCACTCCTCTGGCTCTTCCAGCTCAACCTCCTTCCCCCCAGCCTGCCCCCCACCTACAGGCGCTCTCTCCAAACAATTTACCCGGATAGGGGACGTATTAGATATTATACTGATTTTTGTTTGTTTCTCTTTTAATTGGCTCCTGACCTGTGATAGGCAGAGCATGGACACGTTCCCTTAGCTGCAGTAGAAAAGACACTCCCCTGGCCAGAGCAAGCTCTTTTTCCTTTTCCGTGTTCGAAAAATCCATGAACTATATGGTCCCAAGATAGTGGACATATACGATTTTAAACTGAGAAGAATCGATACCACACATGCCCCACTAGGAGAATTTGGGGTAATGGTGGGATTAGGCAGCCTCAGAGGCATCCATGCATGCTGCCCCTGCTGTTTCCTGTCCATTTCCGTGGTGTTTCCATCATTTTCTGAGGTTTCCAGGTTTTCACCCAGCCTTCCCTAGGCAGAGCCTTGGTCCCCTGCAAAAATGCTCGAGTCTCCCATTGACTTCAATGGGGTTCGTTATTCGAAACGAGCACCCGAGCATTGAGAAAAGTTCGACTCGAATAACGAGCACTGGAGCATTTTAGTGCTCGCTCATCTGTACTGATGACCTATTACTGCACATCACAAATTAACAAATAATCTTCCTTATTTGAATATGAGAATTGGAAAAAATTGGCCAAGTTAGCAACATTAAAGGGAACCTGTCCCTATGAAAATGCAGTGCAATCTGAAGGCACCATTTATAAAGCAGGAGGAGCTGAAAAGATTGATATATAGTTTCATGGGAAATGATTCAGAAAAACTTCATACAGCGATAAATGTCAAGTAAGACTGCCCATATGATTCTAAAAACCCTTTTTAAACTGGCTTACATTTGGGGTGAAATATTGGGAAGGAGCATTCCTATGAATGCTTGTTCTTGATATCTGTCAATCACTTGATGGTTGAGCAAGTGCACATTCATCATGTGAAAGAATCTTGGCTGCGAACTCCATAATCATCGTTTCTGGGCAGCAGATGATTCTATGTGAACAGCAATCTGCTGCCCAGAAACAATGATTTGTATGGGGACAACCATATTAAGGATTTTAATAAATGTGGAAGATGGAAGTAGTATTTCTGGCTCTGGTCACAGTGTTCACAGTGGCTGAGTTATCACCACCAAACTTTACTCACTCCCGGGGCTGGCGCAATGAAGAGGGTGTCACATCCCAGATGTTAGAAGTAGTAGTTCCCCTAGCGCACACTCTGTGTAGAATCTCCTGGCTGGTGGAAGGTGGAGTGCCCTTGGTATTCAGGTACAAATGATAGGCAGGAGACTGAGACAAACGGGAAACAAATACCGTACTGTCTTTACTGAGAAGAAAGATGCAAAACATGCCCACACACAATAGAGGCACATAGTCTGTTTTCAACAATGCCTTTGCTGAGCTAAAGTAGGGTTCTCCCATTTCAAATGTTCCCTGAGATATAATTACTAGTGTTGAGCGAGCATGCTCGGCCGAATACTGTATTCGGTCGAGCATGGCGGTGCTTGGCACCACGCGGTGTTCGAGCGCCATGCTCGAGTTCCCTCCCCACATGTTTCTTGTCTGCTACGCAGCCAATCAGCATGTGGTGAGGTACTGGCATTAACTGTAATGCCGTAGCCATGTTGGCTACTGGCATTACAGTGATTGGCTGGCCGGGAACGAGTCATCGGGTGCTATATACCCGGCTCAGTCCGAGTCAGGGAGAGCTGCTGCAAGGAGGGACAGATAGAGCAGGGATAGAAATTGGTTAGGCAGGGCTAGTTGTTCTGTTTAAAAGACCCAAAAGTCCTTTTAAGGACTATTGTTATATCTGGCTGCAATATTTTTTTTGTTTTGGGACAAAAATTGCACAAGTTTGCCTGACCTTAACACCACCTGCCAGTGTGCAGTATAATGTTTGTGTGTCGCAAATACCTGTCATCCAGTGTATTGTTTTCTGCTTCTATTCAAGGCGGCATTACCTGCGCTGCGTCTGCTGTATAACGTTTGCGCAAGAAGGGACAGATAGTGTTGGGATAGGATTTGGCTAGGCAGGGCTAGTTGTTCTGTTTAAAAGACCCAAAAGTCCTTTTAAGGACTATTGTTATACAGTGCCATGCGAAAGTGCTCAGCCCCCTTGAACTTTTCAACCTTTTGCCACATTTCAGGCTTCAAACAAAAAAGATATAACATTTTAAATTTTTGGTGAAGAATCAACAACAAGTGGGTCACAATTGTCATTTACACTTTTTTGTAATAATAAAACTGAAAAGTTGGGCGTGCAAAATTATTCGGGCCATTTACTTTCAGTTCAGAAAACTCACTCCAGAAGTTCATTGAGGATGATGCATTGTTGTCCTAAATGACTGATGAAGGTAAATAGAATCCACCTGTATGTAATCAAGTCTCCGTTTAAATGCACCTGCTCTGTGATAGTCTCAGGGTTCTGTTTAAAGCACAGAGAGCATCATGAAGACCAAGGAACACACCAGGCAGGTCCGTGATACTGTTGTGGAGAAGTTTAAAGCCGGATTTGGATATCAAAAGATTTCCCAAGCTTTAAACATCCCAAGAAGCACTGTGCAAGCGATCATATTGATTGATTGATTGATTGATTGATGAAATGGAAGGAGTATCAGACCACTGCAAATCTACCAAGACCCGGCCGTCCCTCTAAACTTTCATCTCAAACAAGGAGAAGACTGATCAGAGATGCAGCCAAGAGGCCCATGATCACTCTGGATGAACTGCAGAGATCTACAGCTGAGTCTGTCCATTGGACAACAATCAGTCGAACACTTCACAAATCTGGCCTTTATGGAAGAGTGGCAAGAAGAAAGCCATTTCTCAAAGATATCCATAAAAAGTCTCATTTGCAGTTTGCCACAAGCCACCTGGGAAACACACCAAACATGTGGAAGAAGGTGTTTTGGTCAAATGAAACCAAAATCGAACTTTTTGGAAACAATGCAAAACGATATGTTTGGCGTAAAAGCAACACAGCTCATCACCCTGAACACACCATCCCCACTGTCAAACATGGTAGTGGCAGCATCATGTTTTGGGCCTGCTTTTCATCAGCAGGGACAGGGAAGATGGTTAAAATTGATGGCAAGATGGATGGAGCCAAATACAGGACCATTCTGGATAAAAACCTGACAGCTCAAGCTCTTTTGCAAGGAAGAATGGGCAAGAATGTCAGTCTCTAGATGTGCAAAACTGATAAAGACATACCCAGAAGCGACTTGCAGCTGTAATCGCAGAAAAAGGAGGCGACAACAAAATATTAATGCAAGGGGGCCCCACTTTTCAGTTTTATTATTACAAAAACGTTTAAATGATCCAATAAATTTCGTTCCACTTCACAATTGTGACCCACTTGTTGTTGATTCTTCACCAAAAATTTAAAATGTTATATCTTTTTGTTTGAAGCCTGAAATGTGGCAAAAGGTTGAAAAGTTCCAGGGGGAAGAATACTTTCGCAAGGTACTGTATCTGGCTGCAATACATTTTTTTTCTTTTGGGGCAAAAATTGTGCAAGTTTGCCTGACCTTAACACTACTTGCCTTGTTTAGCGGCAGAAAAAAATACACTAGATGTCAGGTATTTAGGATACAGAAACGTTATAATGCACATGCAGCACAGGTAATGTAGCCTTGATTAGTGGCAGAAAAAAATGCCACAGGATGTTAGGTATTTAGGATAGAAAAACGTTATAATGCACACCCTGCGCAGGTTGTGTTAAGGTCAGGCTAACTTGCGCAATTTTTGCACCAAAAGAAAAAATATATATTGCAGCAAGATATAACAATAGTCCTTAAAAGGACTTTTGGGTCTTTTAAACAGAACAACTAGCCCTGCCTAGCCAATTTCTATCCCTACACTATCTGTCCCTCCTTGCGCAAACATTATACAGCAGATGCAGCGCAGGTAATGTCGCCTTGAATAGCGGCAGAAAACAATACACCAGATGTCAGGTATTTGGAATACATAAACGTTATACTGAACACGCAATTACCTGTGCTGCGTGTGCGTTATAACATTTCAGTATCCTAAATACCTGACATCCGGTGTAATTTCTTCTGCCGCTAATCAAGGCGACTTTACCTACGCTGTGTCTGCTGAATAACGTTTGTGTATCCTAAATATTTCTGACATTCGGTGAAATGTTTCCTGCTGTTGGTGACAGCGACATTACCTGCGCTGCGTCTGCTGCATAACGTTTGCGCATTCTAAATATTTCTGACATTCGGTGAAATTGTTCTGCTCATAAACTTATAAAAAATCTGCGCTACTGTACTTGTGACAAACTTGCATATATACCATTTAATATGAGCAAGGCGAGCAGTAAGGGACAGGGAAGTGGGTGTGCTGCTGATGGTGCACGCAGAGGCCATGGCTCTTGGCGCGGTGTAACTGTGTCTGCAGGTAGAGCACAAGAAACAAAGTCATCCAAAGCTCTTAGTTTCATGTCACAGTTTGCAGGGTGGCGCAAGACAGGTTTTTGTTAGGTCAACATGTCAGGATGAGGACCATAGTGAGGTTAATTTTTTTAGGTTAAAAAATTAGGGACGAGGGCCTGCTGCTGATCTGACTGTTTAAAAAATTACGGGTGAGGGCCTGCTGGTGACTGTCTAAAAAATTATGGGTGAGGGCCTGCTGGTGAACCTCTTAAAAATTTAAAGGCGAGGGCAGCCTAATAAGCAGTTTCATATGATGGAGGAAGAGGACGAGAAGAGGAAGTGGTGCATGGGAATACAGTGTATTTAATACACTCTAAAAGCCACATTTAAAGTTCCTTTATGTTTAGCCGCTTTCCTCTGGTGGTGTAGCGAAGTCGGGGGCAATCCAGGCCTTGTTCATTTTGATAAGCGTCAACCTGTCAGCATTTTCATTTTACAGGCGGATTTGCTGATCAGTTATTAGGCCGCTAGCGGCACTAAATACCTGCTCCGACAAAACTGGGGCAGGGCAAGCCAGCACCTCCAAGGCGTAGAGTAGAGTTCGTCCAGCTTAGACACCCAATAATTTTAACCTTTTCAAGACCAAGCCATTTTTTAAGCTTCATGACCAGGCTTAATTTTGCAAATCTGACAAGTGTCACTTTATGTGGTAGAAACTTTGGAATGCTTTTATTTATCAAAGCCATTCTGAGATTGTTTTCTTGTGACATCTTGTTCAATCTAATTTACAGAAAATTTGGGAAAAAAAAGGAATTTTCTAAATTTGAATTTCTACGCCTTACAGGTAGATAGTGATACCTCATTAAATAGTTTTTACTTAAGATTCCCTATATGTCTACTTTATGTTGGCATCATTTCGAAATTACATTTTATTTTTTTAGGATGTTAGAAGACTTAGAATTTAAGAAGCAATTTTTCATATTTTCTATCAAATTTTCAAAACTGACTTTTTTATGGACCAATTCACTTCTGAAGTCGCTTTGAGGTCCTTATAAAATAGAAACCACACATAAATTACCCCATTTTAGAAACTACACCCCTCACATTACTCAAAACTAGTTATACAAACTATGTTAACCCTTTGGGTGTTCCACAAGAATTAAAGGAAAATGGAGGTGAAATTTACAATTTTCATTTTTTGTACAGATTTTTAATTTTAATCCAATTTTTCCTATAACATAGCGAGGGTTAGCAGCGAAACAAACCTTACAAAAATACCCCATTTATGTTCGTAAACAGCTGTATGGGTGCATGGCAGTTCTCTGAAGGAAAGGAGCAACATATGGTTTTTGGAGAGCAGATTTTGCTGGAATGGCTTT
>ONZH01004662.1:0-39436 GCA_900303285.1 Rhinella marina | reverse complement strand
AATTCCGGTGATCCAGGCTTGTTCATTTTAATAAGCGTCAGCCTGTCAGCGCTGTCAGTTGACAGGCAATGTACGCTTATCGGTGATGACGCCACCAGCTGCACTGAATACCCGCTCTGGCAACACGCTAGCGGCAGGGCAGGCCAGCACCTCCAAGGCGTACAGCGCCAGTTCAGGCCATGTGTCCAGCTTTGAAACCCAGTAGTTGTATGGAGCAGAGTGATCGCTACGGACGTTGGTATGGTCAGCTAGGTACTCCCTCACCATCTTTCTGTACAGCTCCCCCCTACTCTGCCTAGACCTGGGGACAGGTGACAGTGTCTTGCTGGGGTGACATAAAAGTGGCAAAGGCCTTGGAGAGCGTTCCCCTGCCAGTGCTGGACAAGCTGCCTGCTCGCCTCCTCTCCCCCGTTACTTGGCCCACAGAACCACGCCTCTGCCGCTAGCGGCGTCAGATGAGAAGGATTGTTTCAGCTTGTGCACCAGGGCCTGTTGATATTGATTCACTCTCATACTCCTTTCCTCTACAGGGATGAGAGTGGAAAGGTTCTGCTTGTACCGTGGGTCCAGGAGAGTGAACACCTAGTAATCGGTGTTTGAAAAAATGCTTCTAACGCGAGGGTCACGGGATAGGCAGCCTAACATGAAGTCTGCCATGTGCGTCAGAGTCCCAACACGCAAGAATTCCCTCTCCTCACTGGCATGACTCTCCATTTCCTCCTCCTCCTCCTCCAACTCCTCCTCTTCAGCCCATACACGCTTAAGAGTTAAGAAGGACTGAGCATTGGTACCCTCTTCTGTCTCACCAACATTCTCCTCCTCTTCCTCCTCATCCTCATCCCCCTCCTCCAATACGCACTGAGAAACAGACCGGAGGATGCTCTGGCTATCAAGCGATGTATTTTCTTTCCCCATCTCCTGTGAGAAGCGCAAAGCTTCTGACTTTATGCTGAGCAGTGAGTTTTTCAACAGGCAAAGCAGCGGGATGGTGAGGCTGATAATGACGGCATTGCCGCTGACCATCTGTGTTGATTCCTCAAAGTTGCTCAACACCTGACAGATATCAGACATCCATGTCCACTCCTCATTGTAGACTTGGGGAAGCTGACTGACCTGACTACCAGTTCTGGTGGAAATTGACATCTGGCAGTCTACAATCGCTCTGCGCTCCTGGTAAACTCTGGATAACATGTTTAATGTCGAAATCCATCTCGTGGGCAAGACGCACAACAGTCGGTGAGCTGGCAGTTGTAGGCGCCGCTGCACTGCCCTTAGAGTGGCAGCATCTGTGCTTGACTTGCGGAAATGCGCACAGATGTGGCGCACCATGGTGAGCAAATCTGACAAATTGGGGTATGTCTTGAGGAACCGCTGAACTATGAGATTGAACACGTGGGCCAGGCATGGCACATGTGTCAGTCTGCCGAGTTGCAGAGCCGTCACCAGGTTACGCCCGTTGTCAAACACAACCATGCCTGGCTTGAGGTTCAGCGGTGCCAGCCACAGATAGGTCTGCGCCGTGATGCCCTGTAACAGCTCTTGGGCGGTGTACCTTTTGTCACCTAAGCTCAGCAGTTTGAGCACTGCCTGCTGGCGCTTAGCCACGACCTGCTGCTGCGCCTAGAGCAACCAACTGAAGGCGCCATGCCCACGGATGTTAATTCGGAGGAGGAGGAGGAGGGGTTGGAGGAAGAGGCATAGTACATCTGAGTGTGTGCAGTGCATGATCGGCCCCAGGGTCAGACTCGGTCCCAGCCTCCACCAAGTTAACCCAATGTGCCGCCAGTGATATATAAGGTCCCTGCCCGGCAGCACTTGTCCACGTGTCTGTGGTCAGGTGGACCTTCTCAGAAACAGCGTTGGTCAGGGCACGGATGATGTTCTGTGACACGTGCTGGTGTAGGGCTGGGACGGCACATCGGGAAAAATAGTGGCGGCTGGGCAGCCACCGCCATGAGGTTGCGAAAGGCCTCGGTCTCTACCAGCCTATAGGGCAGCATCTCCAGGCTCAGCAATTTGGAGATGTGGATGTTGAGGGCTTGGGCATGTGGGTGGGTGGAACTGTATTTCCTCTTGCGCTCCAGCGTCTGCTGTAAAGACAGCTGAACGCTGCGCAGGGACACATTGGTGGACGATGTGGAGGATCGTGGAGGCGAAGGTGTGGTTTTCCGGCGGGAGGCGCTTGTGCCGGGGTCCTGGGCAGGGGGTTGACTAGCAGAGGCAGCGAGTGACACAGGGGAAGGAGCAGTGGTGGGACCCGCAGGAGGTGAACGGCCTTGGTTCCACTGAGTCGGGTGTTTAGCATTCATATGCCTGCGCATGCTGGTAGTGGTTAGGCTGGTAGTGGTGGCTCCCCTGCTGATCCTGGTGTGGCACAGGTTGCACACCACAGTCCGTCGGTCATCCTCACTTTCTTTAAAAAACCTCCAGACTTGCGAACATCTAGGCCTCGGCACGGGAGCTTGACTCCGTGAAACAGTTGCTGATCTACCTGCTCTGGCCCTCCTTCTCCCTTTGGCCAACCTGTTCTGGTGCTGCACTTGCCTCCCCCTCAGAAGCACTGTCTTGAGTTGGATTACCAACCCAGCTCGGGTCAGTCACCTCATCATCCACCAGCTCTTCCTCCGATTCCTCACTCTGCTCCCCCCTTGGACTTACTGCCCTGACAACAACGTCACTGTCTGACAACCGTGTCTCATCATCATCATCATCATTATCATCCTACACCTCTTCACGCACTACTTGCACTAAGTCCACACTCTCATCACCCACAGACTGTGAACGTTCTAAATTTGGACTAATCGGGACAGAGCAACTGCTCAGGTTGCTGTTGAGCAGTGGTTTGTGTCTCTGGGTAGGGTCCTGAAAAGAGTTCCTGTGAGTATGCCTGATCTGAATCCATACTTTCCGTGGGGGGGGGAGGGGCAGGCTGGGGAAGGAGGTTGAGCTGGAGGAGTCTACTCCCTTGGCTAGCGTGGGTGGACTGCGTGGGTGGTGGATAAATTACTGGACGCATTGTCCGCTATCCACGTCATCACCTGTTCACACTGTTGTGGTTTCAATAGTGGTGTACCACGTGAACCAGTAAGTTGCGAGATGAAGCTAGGGAGCGAAACTCTGCGGCGTTCCACTGCTCCCTCATCAACATGTACTGTGTCAACCTGCCCAGGACCACGGCCTCTGCCCCCTACACTACTTGAACGCCCACAATCCACGCCCTCGTCCTCAAGCCTTAGCCCTTGGGTTCAACATTTTGTAATGTTCCAACCGCAAAACCACTCGACTTTTTCCACTGCACTGTATTTAATATATAACTGAAAGAAAAACATTATCTTTTTCTTACACTCCGGCTAGTGTGCAGCCCACACAAACAGGAATTTTCACTGCACTGATAATATATAACGGAGATAAAAAAATATATCTTATATATTTTCTACACTCGCTAGTGTCGCAGCACACAGGAGTTCACTGCACTGTCTAAGATTAGAACCTGAGAGGAAAACATCTATATTTCTATTTTCTACCACTCCGGCTCAGTGTGCAGCAACACGACACAATTTCGCACTTGCACTGTAGTTATTATATGATCTGAGAGGAAAAACGAGTCTTTAGACGGCGGCTATTCGCACGCAAACCACTCAATTTGACTGCACTGATAATATAATAATGAGAGGAAAAAATTTATTTCCTATTTATCTTCACTCCGGCTAGTGTGCCAGGCCACTACACAATTTCGCACTGCACTTGAGTGTATATGACTGAGAGGGAAAACATAGTCTTTTAGACGGCGGCTGATTGCACCGCAAACCACTCAATTTTCACTGCACTGTAGGATAACATAAAAAAAACGTATTCCCTTAGACTGCATGCTACTGTACAGCACACTACCTAATGTTCACTCTGACTGTAGTGTATACAAATACAGAAAAACGTATTCCTAGAATGACGCTACATGTACAGCACACTACATAATTGTTCACTGGACTGTAGTGCTATAGAAATGAAAGAAAAAACGTATTCCTAGAGTGACGCTACTGTACAAGCACACTACATATTGTTCACTGGACTGAAGTGTATAGAAATGATAAGAAAAAAACGTATTCACCTAGACTGACGCTACTGATACAGCACACACATTAATTGTTCACTGGACTTAGTGTATAGAAATGACAGAAAAAGCGTTTCCCTAGACTGACGCTACTGTCAGTACACTACCTAATTGTTCACGGGATGGACCTTTAGTTGTATTGAAAATGACAGAAAAAACGTATTCCCGTGGACTGCACTACAGATCTCAGCAAGCCAAGGTACAGCAGCAGCAAAAATGAGTACTTTGGGCAATTTATTTTGTGTCTGTGTGGACCACGTGCTGTCCCTTCTGCCACCAGTCACTGTGTACCGTGTGCAGCCAAGATGGCGGTAGCTGCACTACAAGTCCCAGCCAGCAGCCTGGAGGAGACCAAGAAAAAAAGGTGCTTGTAGCCCTTAGAAGGGCTGTTGGGTTCTTTGTGGGTGATTCCTGCCTAACCAACATCTAAATTCAGGCCCTAACACTCTCCCTGACAGACAGCAGCTCTATCCCCAATCTCATGCAGACGGCGTATGACGCGAGCAGCGTGGGACCAGATTCTTATATTCCCAGGTCATCTGATCTGGCCAGCCAATCCCTGCTATCGACTTGTTGGGGCCCCACGTGATGCTAGGAGGTACCAAAGACTCTCCTGCATGTTGATTGGCTGAAAAAAGGCGGCTAACATGCAGGAAGAGGAAGTTGCCATTTCCTCGAGGATCGCGATATGCTCGTCCGAGTAGCGAGCTTATTTGAAAACCCTAATGCTTGAACGAGCATCAAGCTCGGACGAGCATGTTCGCTCATCTCTAATAACTACTATATTGCAACTAACATTTCTATTTTAAGAGATTGGTGGCTTAACCGCGAAAAAAAAACTGGGTGCAAATAGAAAAAAGCATGGCACCATCTCAGGATTTGAAAGCACTTTTGGTTAGCTCGCTACTAAACAATAAAGAGGAACATGGGGAACTACACTCGATACGACATTCTGTTACTCTATGGCGCAGATTCCACTCCTCAGGAGGTAAACCCACTTTAAACTGTCTATCCACAGCCCCTCTAATGTCATTGGGACTGCTACTAGAGAATGTGAATCTTTCTAGCTGGGTCTCCCAGGACATTGATACGGTTCACCAGTTGTATTCAGGAAAGACCTTTAAACCTTTCTCGGATTTACGAGACTTATATGGAATTCCACATAGAGAATTCTATAAATACCTGCAGTTCAGGCACCTGCTTACATACCTGGAGAGTTCTTCACCACTGTTTAACAACTTAGTAGTGGACCTGTTCAAAACCCCTTCTAACAGAGTTAAAATAACTAGACCAATATATGACCTATTGCTACAGTCCTCTACATTTGTTAAAACAACTCCTATTTTGACCTGGGTGAAGGAACTAGGCCAAACATACTCAGCAGAAAAATGGAGCGCAGCAGTTTACTTTTCCTCCAGAACCTTTAAGTGTACTGGCTACTATGAATCAGCTACTGTATGAAGACCTTATTACACTGGTACTTTACCCCCACCAGATTGAACATTATTTTCCCAAATACATCACCACTCTGCTGGAGGCTTTGTGGCCAAAAGGGAACTCTCCACCATATCTTATGGTCATGCCCTATTATTTTTTCTTATTGGAGAGAGGTCTTTTCTCTAATACCAGAAATTACACGCCGCAGAACAGACGCCTCCCCAGACCTAGCCCTTCTCTTTTTAAATATAGACTCCTTCTCCCCAGCCTCTCGGATTGTGATAGGCCTTATTCTAGTTATTGCTAAGCTAGTATTGGTGACTAGAAGGAACCTAAACCCCCAGGTCTAAATGAGGTTATTGCACTCTCAACACTACATTACGAGAAAATACTTTCATATAGATTATTTTGTAACCCAAAAATGGAGAAACTTTGGCATCCGTGGACACACCCTTCATGCAAACACTAGATTATACCTAACTTACAATTTTACTATGCTGCAGATTGACATAAACATAGAATCACTAGGCCTATAACTGGGCAAAAGTCACACACCATTATGTACAAAACCTACAAAAAAGACTATGTGGTGCCCTAATAATAATACCACCAATCTATAGCAAATTACAAAAACTTTATTGATATAAAATACATAAAAGATGGAGAAATCCACACTAGGGGGAGGTAGCAGGTAAAAACATACAACCCCAGGTGTGGGGAACATGCACATGCACTAATAATGATACTGTAATGAAGGGCATACATAAATACCAGGGTATATATAAATATAGAATAACCTAACCACAACTACCAATAATGAATACCACAAGTGACTAAACAGTCTACCATAAACAATGGTACAGGGCAGGAAATAAACAGTACATCAAACACCCAAGGTATACCAACATCAAAAAATTCATCATCACCAGTCCTTCAACTGCATGGCAGCCCCACACTCACCCAGCGCAGATTGGGAACGGCTTGTTCGGATATATGTTTGAATTTTGTTCAAATAGATTTGTACTTGTTCACATTACTGTTGAACTTATATTTTTGTATGTCTTGCCGCAATGAAAGGAATTAGTGGAACATATATCATATAATGAGCACACTGATATACATGTGTATAATTGTATTAAAAAACCCAATAAAAATGATTGAACCAGAAAGGGTGATCTTGTGTTTAGTTAGTGCTTAGCGGAGCATTATTGTTGTGTTTTTGCCTGAACGTAAAGGTCTTATATATTTGTTTATGTATGAAAACAGGCAAATCCCTGTATAAACTGTACCATGGTGTCACTGTTGCTGACTGCTGTGCCTACCACTATTGAGCTGACCCCCACAATATATATATGCAAAGATTGCATTGAGCAGTTGAAACGTTGCACATTGTTGAAATAAAGGGATTTCTTTTTTCACATATACCGGAGTGCTGCCTTTTCACTTTTTTCTACTGATTGTGGATCTTGTGTCAGAGATCTTCAGAATTAGCACCTGGACTTATCTTTTGAGTGCTGCTATTCTCTATATACATATATATGTATATATATATATATATATATATATATATATATATATATACACACTCACCGGCCACTTTATTAGGTACACCTGTCCAACTGCTCGTTAACACTTAATTTCTAATCAGCCAATCACATGGCGGCAACTCAGTGCATTTAGGCATGTAGACATGGTCAAGACAATCTCCTGCAGTTCAAACCGAGCATCAGTATGGGGAAGAAAGGTGATTTGAGTGCCTTTGAACGTGGCATGGTTGTTGGTGCCAGAAGGGCTGGTCTGAGTATTTCAGAAACTGCTGATCTACTGGGATTTTCACGCACAACCATCTCTAGGGTTTACAGAGAATGGTCCGAAAAAGAAAAAACATCCAGTGAGCGGCAGTTCTGTGGGCGGAAATGCCTTGTTGATGCCAGAGGTCAGAGGAGAATGGGCAGACTGGTTCGAGCTGATAGAAAGGCAACAGTGACTCAAATTGCCATCCGTTACAACCAAGGTAGGCAGAAGAGCATCCCTGAACGCACAGTACGTCGAACTTTGAGGCAGATGGGCTACAGCAGCAGAAGACCACACCGGGTGCCACTCCTTTCAGCTAAGAACAGGAAACTGAGGCTACAATTTGCACAAGCTCATCGAAATTGGACAGTAGAAGATTGGAAAAACGTTGCCTGGTCTGATGAGTCTCGATTTCTGCTGCGACATTCGGATGGTAGGGTCAGAATTTGGAGTCAACAACATGAAAGCATGGATCCATCCTGCCTTGTATCAACGGTTCAAGCTGGTGGTGGTGGTGTCATGGTGTGGGGAATATTTTCTTGGCACTCTTTGGGCCCCTTGGTACCAATTGAGCATCGTTGCAACGCCACAGCCTACCTGAGTATTGTTGCTGACCATGTCCATCCCTTTATGACCACAATGTACCCAACATCTGATGGCTACTTTCAGCAGGATAATGCGCCATGTCATAAAGCTGGAATCATCTCAGACTGGTTTCTTGAACATGACAATGAGTTCACTGTACTCAAATGGCCTCCACAGTCACCAGATCTCAATCCAATAGAGCATCTTTGGGATGTGGTGGAACGGGAGATTCGCATCATGGATGTGCAGCCGACAAATCTGCGGCAACTGTGTGATGCCATCATGTCAATATGGACCAAAATCTCTGAGGAATGCTTCCAGCACCTTGTTGAATCTATGCCACGAAGAATTGAGGCAGTTCTGAAGGCAAAAGGGGGTCCAACCTGTTACTAGCATGGTGTACCTAATAAAGTGGCCGGTGAGTGTATATATATGCAGTGGAGGAAATAAGTATTTGATCCCCCACTGACTTTTAATAAATGAAACGTCTCATAATTTTATGCCAGCTTTATTTTAACAGTGCCACATAGAATATCAAAAGAAAAACGGAGAAAATTACATGAAATGAGAAATAAAAAATAATTTTCATTTTTTTGAGGGAAATAAGTATTTGATCCCCTAGGAAAACATCATTTAATACTTGGTGGCAAAACCCTTGTTGGCAAGCACAGCAGTCAGACGCACACACTTCAGGAGTAATTTTGGCCCACTCCTCTCTGCAAATCATCTCCATATCCTTAAGGTTTTTAGGCATGCATTTGGAAACGCGAAGCTTCAGCTCTCTCCATAGATTTTCGATGGGATTGAGGTCAGGAGACTGGCTAGGCCATTCCATGACCTTGATATGCTTCTTATGGAGCCACTCCTTTGTTTCCTTGGCTGTATGTTTTGGGTTGTTGTTCTGCTGAAAGACCCATCCACGACCCATTTTCAGTGCCCTGGCGGAGGCAAGGAGGTTGTCACCCAGGATTTTGCGATACATGGCCCCGTTCATCTTCCCGTCAATGCGGTGAAGTTGGCCTGTGCCCTTAGAAGAAAAACACCCCCAAAACGTAATACTTCCTCCACCATGCTTGACGGTGGGGATGGTATTCTTAGGGTCATATTCTGTATTTTTCTTCCTCCAAACACGTCGAGTTGAGTTGAGGCCAAAGAGCTCAATTTTGGTCTCATCTGACCACAGCACCTTCTCCCAGTCTCTCTCGGAGTCATTAATATGTTCATTGGCAAACTTGAGGGGGGCCTGGACGCGAGCCTTCTTGAGCAGTGGAACTTTGCATGCACTGCAGGATTTTAAACCATTACGTCTCAGTGTATTACCAATGTTTTTTTTGGAGACTGTGGTCCCAGCTGCCTTGAGATCATTACTCAGCTCCTCCCATGTAGTTTTTGGCTGATTTTTAGCCTTTCTCATGATCAATGAGACTCCACGAGGTGATATCTTGCATGGAGCTCCAGGCCTGGGTCGGTTGACAGTAATGTTGTACTTCTTCCACTTCCGAATAATTGCACCAACAGTTGTCACCTTCTCATCCAGCTTCTTACTTATGGCTTTGTACCCAATTCCAGCCTTGTGTAGGTCAACAATTTTGTCCCTGAGATCTTTAGACAGCTCTTTAGTCTTGCCCATGGTGGAGATGTTGGAGTGTCACTGAGACTGTTGGCAGGTGGCCTTTTATACAGGTGACAATTTGGGACAGGTGTCTCTCATCCAGATAACGACTTCACTGTGATTAGGGTGTGTCAGTGGTCTGTGGGAGCCAACATTAGTCATGGTTTTACTAGGGGATCAAATACTTATTTCCCTCAAAGAAATGCAAATTATTTTTTACTTCTCATTTCATGTAATTTTCTCCGTTTTTCTTTTGATATTCTATGTGGCATTGTTAAAATAAAGCTGGCATAAAATTATGAGACGTTTAATTTATTTTTTAGTATTAAAACTTTTAAAGTCAGTGGGGGATCAAATACTTATTTCCTCCACTGTATATATATATATATATATATATATATATATATATATATATATATGTATCAAAGATTCTGTTATTAATTTCTCATTATGGGGGACTGACTGCAGATTAATGGGGTGGGGGGAGTTTTGTTTTTTTAATGTTAGCACAAGTCTGCAACATAACAAAATGTGAGAAAAGTGAAAGGGTCTGAAGACTTTCGGAATATGTTGTATATTCCCTTTGAAGGTGTCCAATTTACTAATTCTTATAGGGATTGTCAGGTCTCCCATTGATGACTTATCTTCAGGATAAGTCATATCAGTGGGAGTCCGGCTCGCCAATCAGCTGTTGGAAGAAGACACAGTGCTTGTGTGTGGACAGCGCACAGTGCTCGCCGACACAATTGCAGCAGCATCGAGGTGTATATACAGCGGCTCCGACCCATTCAAGTGAACAGTAGAGGAAGCTATAATTGCACTGCCTCTGCTCTGCCACTGCAATGTCGACAGCGAGCAAGTAAAAAGTGCAACGAATGCAGCGCTCCCACCAGTAATGTGTTGTCTCCAAACTGCTGATCGACAGGGGTGCTGGGAGTCTGATCACTGCCAATCTGATATTGATGACTTATCTTGAGAATAGCATGCCAAGGATTTTGAATAAATGCTTTTATTGGTACAAAAACGCCGCAAACCACCATTTTTGGTTCTATAACCCGCAGCTTTGATAAAGGGCACCTCAAACAAGGGCCCGAAATGTTGGTGTCACGTTTTTTGTACCAATAAAAGCATTTATTCAAAATCCTTGACGTGCTGTCTCGAATTTGAAGATTTGGATTGATTCTGGATCCCCAAGGTGCAGGGTATCACCCTTGAGACATGCACCCACTAAATAGCCCTTTATGGTATAGTGCTGCGACCAAGATTTTGTCTTATCTTGAGAATAGGTTATCAATATGGGAAAACCAGACAACCCTTTAATGATAATATAACATATAGAGCACTGATGTGAAATAATTAGCTGAACCTATTTACTTGACGTGATATACCAATAATACAATCTATATTTCAGCATACTAAATTCTGGATGTGTGAAGTGAAATCGCGGGTATGATTGATGTGTTTTTATAATGATTAACTTCTCTCCTCATTACATTTGATCTTTTGTCTTCCTCTGCCTTCCTGCATTTTAGTATTAGAGTCTTCTGCACTGTATTGATCTTTTAAGATGATTTCATTATTGACTGAACAAGGATATGAACTTTGGACTCCCATTTGGAGCTAAACTAAATAACCCCTCGAAATTTAAACTTATATAGTGAAATTGGTCCATAAATGTCAAAAAGCTACTCGGATTTAGGATGTTGTTGAATATTTGTGATTGAGAAATGTAACTTATTAAAATTTGTGAATTTAGCATCGTTTTAATTTCTACATTTTCTCAGGTCACATTTATATATAGTAAAGCGGATTTCATAATGTTGGTTACAGAATGTAAAACCTTCTCAAAGCCTTAAAGAGGTTTTCTGAAATATGAAAAATATGAAGAAAAATAGGTAAATGCAGGAAATGTCATTTATTATTATTATTTTTTTTTTTAATCTATATTGCAGTAATGGTGTTCCTGTATACCCACATCCCCACTGCAGCCAGTCAGTGGCCTCAGCTTCTGAGCTCTGGGATTGGTGGCCATGGTCATGTGGATATCAGAAGGGGAAAGTGTATGTGATCAGCCTTAAAATAGCAGAAACACGGCAGCTATGTTTAACCCCTTCCCGACCAGCGCCGTACTAGTATGGTGCTGGCCGGGACTTTAAAGATGGCGCCTGCCTCTGCACAGAGCGGGCGTGATGGCCGCGGGTGACCTGCTTTTTCCAATAGCAGACACCCGCGGCTAATGTCCACGACGTCAGTAATGCCGATTGCAGACATTTAACCCCTCGGGCTTGACAACGGCACCCGAAGGCGGCTCCGGCTCCCCCTTGTGGTGATCAGAGGAGCTGGAGCATGCCTGCAGCAGCCCCTGTCATAGTAAATGACAGGAGGCTGCTGCATAGGCTTTCCTATGGAGCCCTTGCCTGTAATAGGGCTCCATAGGAAAGCACTAAAATCATCATAGACTCCAATGTAAGTGCATTGGAGTCTATGATATAAGCAATCAATGATTGCTAGTTATAGTTCCCCATGTGTAAAAAAAATAAATAAATAAAAAACGTACAAGTTCACATCACCCCCCCTTTCCCGAAAATAAAAATTAAAGTATTAAAAAAATTTTAAAAATACACATTATGGGTATCACCGTGTGCAAAAACGCCCATATTCTAAAAATATAAAAAATTATTTCCCATACGGAACAGCAAAATGGAAAAACTGTCAAAATGGCCGATTCACCATTTTTGTCGCTTTTTTTCTAAAACAAATTAAATAAAAAGCGATCAAAAAGTCATACACACCCCAGAATGATATCAATAAAAAGTTCAGATCGCCACGCAAAAAAATGAGCAGCATACAGCTCCGTACACATAAATACCAAAAAGTTATAGGGGTCAAGAAATGACAAAAAATAAATAAATAAAATGTCCAACTTTATAATTTTTTATCCCTATCAAAACGCTAGAAAAACTATACATATTAGGTATCACTGGATTTGTACTGACTAGTAAAATGAGAGTAACTGGTCAGTTTTAATGAACATCTAACGCCGTAAATAAAAAACCCGTAAAACTGAGGCGGAATTGCGTTTTTTTGCAATTTCACCCGATTTGGAATTTTTTTCCCGCTTCCCACTACACCATATGCAATATTAAATGGTGGCGTTGGAAAGTACAACTTATCCCGCAAAAAAACAAGCCCTCATACAGCTATGTGAGCAGAAAAATAAAACAGTTATCGCTGTATCAAGGCAGGGAGCGCAAAACCGAAAAAAACTTTCTACCTCCGGGGTAGAAAGGGTTAAGGTACGGCGAAGGTCCTTAAGGGGTCAATATAAACTGTATAAGCCAATGAAATCTCATGCTGGAAAATAAGCTTTTGATTGGATTAACCTTGATTCCTCGACCCTCGAGATCTTAATAGCTTGAAGTTGCAGACATTGTGGAGTCTTTTCTACCTCAATGGTCAAGTGTTTGAATGGTATGATGTCCTGTTCTTTGCATATACAGTATTCTGCAAATAAATATAATCCTTTTTATTATTTCAATTTGTTAATGTTGCAACATATCAGCTCCAACCATATCAGAAAGGCTTTGATTAGAGATAAATAGAGATGCGTAAACTGATTCAAAAATTCTAGCCAAATTTATCCAATGAAATAGAATTTTGTGTGATTTGAGAGATTTGAACAGGAGAGAGAGACACAAGTTGAATTGAATGGAAGTTTTAACCAATTTCACTTATGTCTCGAGCTGAAAAAACAACAATATGAATAAACAAAACATTTTTTAACTTTTCAAGGGCTGGATATTCTGGATGGCCAAGGTTTTTAGTCACTAGCACATTTTTTTCTCAGCACTGCTTTCATTCTTGATCTTGATCATGATTAGGTATTGGGATTGAGGACATCATGGAGGAAGCCTTGAGATTTCCTCATTGTGTGAATCTACTCAGTGGTGCACTGCACTGCTGAGGTCCTAGGTTCAGATCCAACCCAGGAGTTTAGATGGAGTGTGTATTCACTCCCACATTCTAAGGGTATACTTATAGACAATTTAGATTGTGAGACCCACTAGGAACAGTGAGTGATGAGAACGTCTGTCAAGCATTGTGGAATATGTTAACGCTATACAAATAAGTAATAAAAAAGTTACCAAGCTTTTTGAATCTGTGAAATAATCAGTAATATAGGCAAAAAAATGCCTTTTTGAATTCATGTCATCATTAGATGCAGGTTGATCTTTGGCACTGTATCTGAATCAAATTGCTGGGCAGAACTTATAATGGCAACATCATTAATAGTTTGTGATTTCATGTACACAATGTAAATGGTCTGAAGCATCGAGAATTTTTTGACCCTTTACATCAGCTGACTTGACAATGTTTCCAAGAAAAGGTTATCAGGAACAAAAGAGTACAATCTCTTGTATTCCTTGGCAAGTTATCTTTTTATTCCTCCCTAGAATGGGTTGTCTCTCTTCTAACCCCCAAGAGTTTATGTTTAATTTATTTATGTTCTATGACTCCTTTTATAGAATTGATTTATTTTATGAATTATTGAATCTTGTTAGCCAAATTGCAAATTTGCCTTCTTTTCATTTTTCAGTTAACTAATATATTCTCATAGGTTCTCCTCTGAATCGAACTTTCAATCAAAATTACATCTCTTTTACAATACCATCAGTGATGCTAGGCTTTGGCTCATTACTTCTTGTTGCCCTGTTAAAGTGTCACTGCCATAGGATGCTCTATCCTATTCTTCATCCAACTTAAAAGAATGTTTGGGAGGGGCATCCTGCCAACAACATCCCAATGAAGATATCTCTGCTTGACAGGTCTCTCCTTATAATGCCCCTCACATGTTTCCTTTACAATTGCAAGGGACACTATAAAACCTGTCCCCTCTGACCGTGGCACTATAAACAGTTGCATACTTAGACCAACAAGGGTTTGACTCCATAGCAGCCTCATGGTCTGGCTTTGTTTATAGGCTGGAAGTAATCCCATGCAATCACAGGATTGATCATATTGATCATATTTGAAACCAGGACCACAGCCAATCAGCTGCTTGAGAAGGCAGTGGAACTTCGGTGAGTGCCGTGGATTCTCTCTGCTCAACAAGCACAGCACCCTACATTGTGTAGTGGCTGTGCTTGATATCACAGTCTAGCATCATTTACTTCAAGGGGGCTGCGCTGCGCTAGGCCATGTGGCCGATGAGGTCACATGGCTTAGGTAAAGCTGGAGAAGACCATGACACTACTGTGAGTGCCGCTGCCTTCTCAAACAGCTGATTGGTCCCAACACCCACTGATCAAATATTGGGAACCTATGCATAGTATAGGTCATCAGTAAAAAAAAAATCTCTGAACACCCCTTTAAAGGCCAAAGGCTCTTAACCAACCAATATAGCCATGATACACTTGATTTGAGTCAATAAACTGTCTGTATTGTAACTGTTATCACATATTTCATTTTTTTTCAGGCTTTGATTTTACAGACTGCTCTAACTGATAGAAGCTATGGCCCCTTTCTAACCATGGGCCTTAGGGATTAGAGATGAGTGAGCACTAAAATGCTCGGGTGCTCGTTATTCGAGTCGAACTTTTCCCGATGCTCGGGTGCTCGTTTCGAATAACGAACCCCATTGAAGTCAATGGGAGACTCGAGCATTTTTGCGGGGGACCAAGGCTCTGCCTACGGAAGGCTGGGTGAAAACCTGGAAACCTCAGAAAATGATGGAAACACCACGGAAATGGACAGGAAACAGCAGGGGCAACATGCATGGATGCATCTGAGGCTGCCTAATCCCACCATTACCCCAAATTCTGAGGCAACAGCCTGGTGGTTACCCTCATGGCAATTGTGCTCACCCTGACCAAGAAAGGCGAGGCAAATACCCTTCACATGTTAGGGAAGCACCAAAATAGGTGCAACGAAGGTCCATCACCGCCTGCAGGTGACACCACTGCTCATGCTGGCACTGCAGCTGAAATCAAGTTTAGTATCTGTTCTTATCAGTTGCTGTGGCTGCTGGTTGTATAGTGGTGAGCATAGCTACTTCCCAAGCAGTTGATCCGGGTTTGATTCCCGTCTATCGCAGGAGGCAGTTAAAAATCAGTACAATATCTAATACGTCCCCCTACCCGGGTAAATTGTTTGGAGAGAGGGCCTGTAGGTGGGGGGGAAGGAGGTTTCGCTGGAAGAGCCAGAGGAGTGCCCCCTAGGCTAGCGTGTGGGGTGGTGACAACAGCCGGAATGGATTTGGGAAAACTGTTGCTTTAACCCGTATGGTATCGATTCTTCTCAGTTTAATACTGTATACGTCCCCTATCTTGGGACCCTATATTTTATGGATTTTTCGAACACGGAAAACGGAAAAAGAGCTTGCTCTGGCCAGGGGAGTGTCTTTCCCACTGCAGCTAAGGGGACGTGTCCATGCTTTGCCTATCACAGGTCAGGAGGCAATTAAAAGAAGAACAAAAAAAAACATCAGTACAATATCTAAGACGTCCCCTATCCGGGTAAATTGTTTGGAGAGAGGGCCTGTAGGTGGGGGGGCAGGAGGTTTCGCTGGAAGAGCCAGAGGAGTGCTCCCTGGGCTAGCGTGTGTGGTGGTGACAACAGCCGGATGTATTTAGAATGACGACGCAGGACCCCAACTTAAAAATTTAGCATCAACCGGTACAGTTGTAAATTATGAGATTGATCAAGTGTGGTATGTCTTCTATGTATACTACTCAGTTTAATAACGTATATGGCAGCTATCTGGAAAAATAGTATGGAGAGAGAGAAAGATAGGACAAAGACGTAAATTCTTTGGAGAGAGGGCCTGTAGGTGGGGGGGCAGGCTGGGGGGAAGGAGGTTGAGCTGGAAGAGCCAGAGGAGTGCCCCCTGGGCTAGCGTGTGTGGTGGTGACAACAGCCAGATGTAGTTAGAATGACGACGCAGGACCCCAACTTAAAAATTTAGCATCAACCGGTACAATTATCAATTATGAGCTCGATCAAGTGTGGCAAGACTACTAAATGGATATTGCATGTGGTCACGTACTCCCTGGAACCCCATAGTCACCCCTTCCCTGATGTGCTAGCCCAGAACATTCTCTGCCCCAATTCGCAAGACCTTTTGATGTTTCCGTGTGCTGACAGTGGGGATTTACCAGTGTTGTCTGAGGAGTTGGTGGACAATGGCGAGACACAGGTGTCGGGGGGTGAGGTAGTTGTATGGGAAGCAAGTTACAGTGGGGACTCCTTGGGGGGGACTTTCTCATGATGGGACAGATTCAACTTGGGTAGATCAGGCACAGGAACTGATGAATTTTTTGGGGGGTTTATTTAACTTTTATTTAGCAAAAATAACCACAGAGATATTTATTCATTATCTTCTCTGCGCAGTCTGGCGTTGGGGTTTGTCACTTTGATGGCGAGCTGTGCCGCTCTCTCCACAATGGTCTTTAGGTTCTTAGATGGAGACTTTGTCGGCGATTTCAGTACAGAAGGACTTGTTGCTCATCCACAGAACCTCGACCTCCTTGACATTGTGGACAAGGAATTTGAGGGTGGACCAGGAATTTGCGGAACCCTGTGGGCAGCATGTGTTTGGTCTTCTACTTGCTACCGTATCCAATGTTGGGCAATATAGATTCGCAAGTAATATTATTTTTCACACCTATCCCAAAAATAATAATGTATGCAGTTTGCGTAAATAAAACTGGAAACTGGAATTGGAGAGACGGCCTGTAGGTGGACCTCCGGAAAAAATGTTTGGAGAGAGGGCCTGTAGGTGGACCTCCGGAAAAATTGTTTGGAGAGAGGGCCTGTAGGTGGAACTCCGGAAAAATGGTTTGGACAGAGGGCCTGTAGGTGGACCTCCGGAAAAATTGTTTGGAGAGAGGGCCTGTAGGTGGACCTCCGGAAAAATTGTTTGAAGAGAGGGCCTGTAGGTGGACCTCCGGAAAAATTGTTTGGAGAGAGGGCCTGTAGGTGGAACTCCGGAAAAATTGTTTGGACAGAGGGCCTGTAGGTGGACCTCCGGAAAATTGTTTGAAGAGAGGGCCTGTAGGTGGACCTTCGGAAAAATTTTTTGGAGAGAGGGCCTGTAGGTGGACCTCTGGAAAAATTGTTTGAATAGAGGGCCTATAGGGGGCCCTCCTGAAAAATTGTTTGAAGAGGGCCTGTAGGTGGACCTCTGGAAAAATTGTTTGAATAGAGGGCCTATAGGGGGCCCTCCTGAAAAATAGTTTGAAGAGGGCCTGTAGGTGGACCTCTGGAAAAATTGTTTGAATAGAGGGCCTGTAGGGGGCCCTCCTAAAAAATTGTGCTAAAAGAGTGCCAGTTGGATCTCTAAAAAATGGCGTTTTTTGGGTCAGCGTTAGGCAAAGACGATATGTAGGAGGAGGAGTAGGAGGAGGAGAAGAGAAGAGGAATCGGATACATAAGTTATTTAAATCTTTAGCTGCTTTCTCCCGGAGGAGATTTGAATTCCGGTGAAATCCAGGCTTTGTTCATTTTAATAAGCGTCAGCCTGTCAGCGCTGTCAGTTGACAGGCGTGTACGCTTATCGGTGATGACGCCACCAACTGCACTGAATACCCGCTCTGACAGCACGCTAGCGGCAGGGCAGGCCAGCACCTCCAAGGCGTACAGCGCCAGTTCAGGCCACTTGTCCAGCTTTGAAACCCAGTAGTTGTATGGAGCAGAGTGATCACGCAGGACGTTGGTATGGTCAGCTAGGTACTCCCTCACCATCTTTCTGTACAGCTCCCCCCTACTCTGCCTAGACTGGGGACAGGTGACAGTGTCTTGCTGGGGTGACATAAAAGTGGCAAAGGCCTTGGAAAGCATTCCCCTGCCAGTGCTGGACAAGCTGCCTGCTCACCTCCTTTCCCCCGCTACTTGGCCCACAGAACCATGCCCTCTGCCACTAGCGGCGTCAGATGGGAAGAATTGTTTCAGCTTGTGCACCAGGGCCTGTTGATATCTATTCACTCTCATACTCCTTTCCTCTGCAGGGATGAGAGTGGATAGGTTCTGCTTGTACCGTGGGTCCAGGAGAGTGAACACCCAGTAATCGGTGTTTGAAAAAATTCTTCTAACGCGAGGGTCACGGGATAGGCAGCCTAACATGAAGTCTGCCATGTGCGCCAGAGTCCCAACATGCAAGAATTCCCTCTCCTCACTGGCCTGACTCTCCATTTCCTCCTCCTCCTCCTCCAAGTCCTTCTCTTCAGCCCATACACGCTCAAGAGTTAAGGACTGAGCACTGGTACCCTCTACTGTCTCGCCGACATTCTCCTCCTCTTCCTCCTCATCCTCATCCTCCTCCTCCGATACGCGCTGAGAAACAGACCGGAGGGTGCTCTGGCTATCAAGCGACATATCTTCCTCCACCGTCTCTTGTGACAAGCGCAAAGCATCCGACTTGATGCTGAGCAGTGAGTTTTTCAACAGGCAAAGCAGTGGGATGGTGAGGCTGATAATGGCGGCATCGCCGCTGACCATCTGTGTTAACTCCTCAAAGTTGCTCAACACCTGGCAGATATCAAACATCCACGTCCACTCCTCAGTGTAGACTTGAGGAATCTGAGAGACCTGACTACCAGTTCTGGTGGAAGATGACATCTGGCAGTCTACAATCGCTCTGCGCTGCTGGTAAACTCTGGATAACATGTTTAATGTGGAATTCCATCTCGTGGGCACGTCGCACAACAGTCGGTGAGCGGGCAGTTGTAGGCGGCGCTGCGCTGCCCTGCCCTGAGAGTGGCAGCATCTGTGGTCGACTTGCGGAAATGCGCACAGATGCGGCGCACCTTGGTGAGCAAATCAGACAGATGGGGGTATGTCTTGAGGAACCGCTGAACTATTACATTGAACACGTGGGCCAGGCATGGCACATGTGTCAGTCTGCCGAGTTGCAGAGCTGCCACCAGGTCACGCCCGTTGTCACACACAACCATGCCTGGCTTGAGGTTCAGCAGTGCCAGCCACACATCGGTCTGCGCCGTGATGCCCTGTAACAGCTCTTGGGCGGTGTGCCTTTTGTCACCTAAGCTCAGCAGTTTGAGCACCGCCTGCTGGCGCTTACCCACGGCACTGCTGCTGCGCCTAGAGCTAACGACTGAAGGCGCCGTGCCCACGGATGGTAATTCGGTGGAGGAGGAGGAGGAGGGGTCGGAGGAGGAGGAGGCATAGTACGTCTGAGGGACCGTGACCGAGGTAGGCCCCGCCATCCTCGGTGTGGGCAGTACATGAGCGGCCCCAGGGTCATTCTCGGATGATGTTCTGTGACACGTGCTGGTGTAGGGCTGGGACGGCACATCGGGAAAAATAGTGGCGGCTGGGGACGGAATACCGAGGGGCAGCCACCGCCATGAGATTTCGAAAGGCCTCGGTCTCTACCAGCCTATAGGGCAGCATCTCCAGGCTAAGCAATTTGGAGATGTGGACGTTGAGGGCTTGGGCATGTGGGTGGGTGGAACTGTATTTCCTCTTGCGCTCCAGCGTCTGCTGTAAAGACAGCTGAACGCTGCGCTGGGACACGTTGGTGGACACTGTGGAGGATCGTGGAGGCGAAGGTGTGGTTTTCCGGCGGGAGGCGCTCGTGCCGGGGTCCTGGGCAGGGGGTTGACTAGCAGAGGCAGCGAGTGACGCAGGGGGTTGACTAGCAGAGGCAGCGAGTGACGCAGGGGAAGGAGCAGTGGTGGGACCCGCAGGAGGTGGTGAACGGCCTTGGTTCCATTGAGTGGGGTGTTTAGCACTCATATGCCTGCGCATGCTGGTGGTGGTTAGGCTAGTAGTGGTGGCACCCCTGCTGATCCTGGTGTGGCACAGGTTGCACACCACAGTCCGTCGGTCATCCTCACTTTCTTTAAAGAAGCTCCAGACTTGCGAACATCTAGGCTTCGCCACGGGAGCTTCACTACGTGAAACAGTTGCTGCTGATGCACCAGCTCTGGCCCTGCTTCTCCCTTTGGCCACACCACTGCCTCTTACAACCTGTTCTGGTGCAGCACTCGCCTCCGCCTCAGAAGCACTGTCTTCACTCGGCATATCAACCCAGCTTGGGTCAGTCACCTTGTCATCCTCCGATTCCTCAGTCTGCTCCCCCCTCGGAATTCCACCCCTAACAACAACTTCACCACTGTCTGACAACCGTGTCTCCTTATCGTCCGACACCTCTTTACAAACTTCTTCCACCAAGTCAACATTGTCATCATCATCATCATCACCCACAGACTGCAACAGTTGGAAAACTTGGGCATCGGGAACGAGGTCAGCAGCAACCTGAGAAGTGGTTTGTGACTCTGGGAAGGGTCCAGAAAACAGTTCCTGAGAGTATGCCGGATCGCATTCGAAATTTTCCTGGTAGGGGGCAGACTGGGGGAAGGAGGTTGAGGTGGAGGAGCCATAGGAGTGCTCCCTTGGGTAACGTGGGTGGACTGCGTGGAAGACTGACTGGTGGACAAATTACTTGAAGCATTGTCCGCAATCCACGAGATCAGCTGTTGGCACTGTTGTGGTTTCAACAGTCCTCTACCACGTGTCCCTGTAAGTTGAGACATGAAGCTACACACAAAAAGGTTACACGCAGCTGAGTAAAATGGATTTGTACCACTGAGCTAAAACAACTGAAAAACTAATTTTTTTTTTAATTTTGTTTTTTGTGAGAATGTGACGTGCAGAAACTATCGTAAAACTGACTGACACCCTGTTAACGGTGGCTATTTAGACTGCGACCCAGACAAATGTCGCACAGAGAGTTTTCTGGATCAAGCTGTAGATGATATTGGTAGCAAATGACTTGGTTGTATTCTGTGACGTACAGAAAGTGTCACCTGGACAGTATATACAGATCGGAGCGAGTGTGCTGAACTGTGACACACAGAAAGGTTACACGCAGCTGAGTAAAATGGATTTGTATCACTGAGCTAAAACAACTGTAAAACTTATTTTTTTTTATATGTTGTTTTTTATATTTTTTTTTAAATTTTGTTATTTTTGGGAACGTGACGTGCAGGAACTATCGTAGAACTGACTGACACCCTGTTAACGGTGGCTATTTAGACTGCGACCCAGATAAATGTCGCACAGAGAGTATTCTGGATCAAGCTGTAGATGATATTGGTAGCAAATGGTTGTATTCTGTGACATACAGAAAGTGTCGACTGGACAATATATACGGAGCAAAGCGAGTGTGCTGAACTGTGACACACAGAAAGGTTACACGCAGCTGAGTAAAATGGATTTGTATCACTGAGCTAAAACAACTGAAAAACCTATTTTTTTATATTTTGTTTTTTATATTTTTTTTTTAATTTTTTTTTTTTTTGGGAACGTGATGTGCAGGAACTATCGTAGAACTGACTGACACCCTGTTAACGGTGGCTATTTAGACTGCAACCCAGACAAATGTCGCACAGAGAGTATTCTGGATCAAGCTGTAGATGATATTGGTAGCAAATGACTTGGTTGTATTCTGTGACGTACAGAACGTGTCACCTGGACAGTATATACGGATCGGAGCGAGTGTGCTGAACTGTGACACACAGAAAGGTTACACGCAGCTGAGTAAAATGGATTTGTATCACTTAGCTAAAACAACTGAAAAACTTATTTTCTTTTAATTTTTTTTTTTTGGGAACGTGACGTGCAGAAACTATGGTAGAACTGACTGACACCCTGTTAACGGTGGCTATTTAGACTGCGACCCAGACAAATGTCGCACAGAGAGTTTTGTGGATCAAGCTGTATACGTTATTGGTAGCAAATGACTTGGTTGTATTCTGTGATGTATAGAAAGTGTCACCTGGACAGTATATATGGATTGGAGTGAGTGTGCTTAACTGTGACACACAGAATTGTTCCACACTGCTGTGTGCAATGGATTTGTATCACTGAGATAGAACAATAAAAAAAAAAACAGTGTTTGATATGGTGATAGCTGCACTACTAGTGCCAGCCAGCCAGCCAAGCCAGGAGACAAAAAAAAAATTTCTTCTAGCCCTTAGAAGGGCTGTTGGGTTCTTTGTGGGTGATTCCTGCCTAACAGAGAACTAAATTCAGGCCCTAACACTGTCCCTGAAAGGCAGCAGCTCTATCCCTAACGACATCCAGACTGCATCTGAGCCGAGCACCGTGGCCAGTCACTATTATATTCCAGGGTCATCTGATCAGGCCAGCAAACCCCTGCTATCGACATGTAAGGGCCCCACGTGATGCTGGGTGTACCGCAGAGTCTCCTGGCTTGTGATTGGCTGTGTTTATAGGCGCCAAAAAAGCACGATGCGGAAGTTGCCATTTCCTCGAGTATGGCGAGATACTCGTCCGAGCAGCGAGCACTTACGAGTACCCTAATACTCGAACGAGCACCAAGCTCGGACGAGTATGCTCGCTCATCTCTATTAGGGATCCATCCCAATAGCTGAATGGTAAGGCTGTCCCTGGTCTTCATGTTTCTGATTCTGGCTCATCATATTGTAATATATGGGAAACTAGATAAGGGCATTAAGAAAATACATATTGATTTATATTGGTTTAAACTGTATCATTGCTAGAATTAATGAGCAGCATGCACACATAAACCAAGTTACCATATTTTACAGAATTGAACCCACATGGATTTACATATCCTCCTTTCTAGAACCCGAAGCTAAAAACCTTCATCCTAGCAACCTGCATACTGTTTTAAATAGCATAGGTAAGAACATTTCATTGTCATATGTAATTATGCAACATCTCCCATGGAAATGCTTTAGGGACAAGTGAGAACTGATTGTGTTCAGGTGAGCGCTAAACTAGAGTGTTTCCACTGTTATTGAAAGGCTAATGTGTTGCCATGGAAACCAGCCTTCTTAAAGTGGATTGCATAGCTTCGGAATAATATTGCAATGCAAGGTACAAAAAAAAAATCACACTAATACTGTAAATTCATAAGAGAATAGCTGTTAGTTTACCATGCCCAGCTGGTCTCGTCATCCAAAGCATAAGGACAAGAGAGCTTCATTAAAGATGGCAAGATAGAAATGCATTCCATCTATGGATTTACTTACCCAAGTAATGAATTCATCTATGAAGCAGATAACGTTGTCCGCCAGTAAGCACAAGGGGGGGTCATTTATTATACTGAAATATGCCTAAATTAGGCGTATTTCCGACGCTTCACTGACTTTTCACTGCCCATGCCAGGTCTAAAATTGTGGGTGTTGGGTGTGTGGGGAAGGAGACACGCAGGGAGACCCAACTCATTTACCATTTTCTACTCCTGTTTTAGACATAGAAAATGGTCTCAATGTAAGACACATAGGAAGCTGTCTTACATTTTGAACAGGCACTGGATGTGCCGAAGTTATGGAGAGGCTTGTGTACTGTATTTAGTAAGTTTAAGATTTTTCATTCATTTCTATACTTAGGCTAGTTGCAAAATAGCATCAGAGATCCGGCCGGCTGCCCCGGCAGGGAACAGCCCTCTGGCTTTCTCTGCACTCTGGCATTGCCGGAGGTTTGTAAGACTCTGTATGGCCACATTCACTAAAATGGGGATAAGCGGAGATACGGCCAAATTCCGGCAAATATATCAATAATTGACTGAAAGAAAACAGCTCCTCCAGATCTTTGATGCTAGTCTGCAACAAGCCTTAAAAAGGTTGTCAAAGCTACTGATACTGATGACCTACCCTAAGGATAGGTCATCAATATCAGATATATGGGAGTCTGACACACAGTATCCCACAATAAGCTGTTTTGGCCAGTTGCACCAGAAACTATTGTGCGTACAGGCCACCGTGCATTGTGTAGTAGCTGTGCCGCGACACTGCAGTTCAGCTCTGTACACTTGACAGTTTTCCGGCGCAGTGGCTGTAACCCCCCCCCCCAACTGATCGGATATTGATGACCTATCCTGAGGGTAGGTCATCAGTATCAGTAGACCAGACAACCCCTTTAAATTACCAACTTATCCAGTCCATGCTGAGGTCACATTGGAGGACCGCTGGTGGTCTACCCGTAGTTTCATCAATGCAGCCACAATAAAAATCATAGTGTGGGTGTAAATTTTGTGCAGTGTATAGCTGACTAATGTGAGTGCAGTATATACTGTGTGTGGAAGGGGGTCAAAAGAACCTGCCCATGTTGCTGGGATGCTGCCTCTCCATTGTCCCAAAAAACATTTACCCAGTGAAAGACATGTTCTGCCCCGCCTGAAACAGCTGCTCCAGGTGTCTACCATGGAGTGCAGTTTGCTGCACAGCGAGAATTGCATTCTCTGCCACATGAGAGTACAAAGCTCTACTACAATGGTACTACAGCAACTGAACCACCAGCAACTTGGCCAGGTGGGGATTAAGCTTGTAGACAAGCTAATTGCTGGTGGAAAAAAATGTATTCAAGGCCAAATGTTCCATTATACATGTCTCACCATGGAGCCAAGGACAGGAGAAGAAGGTGATGATGATGATGATGACACAGATACTGTACTGCTTGGGGACACAGGCTGGCTGCTACAAAGAGGACCAGGAGAATAAGGCATTTTCCCAATGGACGTGGTGATGCCACATCATGTGCTGCAATAGACCTCTGGTACCTAGAATTGTGTTTAAACAGACATGACTTATTTTAATCTTGCAGATCTTGCACACCACTGTGGTCTTGTGTGTCTGCCTTGTGGAGTAAAAGTGCCATGTGAGAGTCACTCATACAATGCAACAGGCAATCAAGCTGGGCTTAGCTCTTGCATGTACTGGGCCTAATCTACCCACAGCATCAGTGGCATCACCAGATCCCAAAGCAGATGTGAGTCTGGCTGTCCTTTGGGAGGAATGTGGCCTCTGCTCTATTTTTCTACCACCACCACCCTTCTCCACTGATGTTGCCTCCTCCTCTGCACCCTGATCCGGTTCCCATGTCCTGTCCAGCATGCAATCGTCATTGGAATCCTCACCCTCCCTGTCGCTTTTATCAGACTGTGAGATGTCATGGTGGGCTCCTGGGAGCCCTTCCCTGCTCTGCATTTTCCCTGACTGCCACTGTTGCTGCCCCAACACCAATGCCATGGCTATATGGCCCTACCACCACTATCAACACAGGTACGGTATGCATGGGGTCACCAGCCACATACCCATCCTCCTCCTCAGGGCAGCCCAAATGGTGAGGGCTCTCACACAAGTCATCCACAGGGAGACTCTCTTGACTATTTGCCATAGGGTGTGTTGGGGTGTTCTTGTCACTTCTTAGGAAAAAGGAAGGCATCCCTCTAGGCACGGGCAGTGAAGACTGGGAGAATAAGTCCCCCAAAAAATGTAATTGGAAAGTGAATATAAACAGACGACTGAGGGTTGATGCTCAATTTCCCCTTAATATACACAGGTAGATTGCTGCTATGTTTGTGTCTTATAGCAATCACATTCATATGCTGGTTTAATTACATTTAACAATCACCCCAAAATAATTAAATTTAACCGTATAGAAACTGAATAAATGTTAACGGATGATTGAGGCTGGACGCTCAATTTCAACTTAATACACACAGGTAGATTGCTGCCACTTCATGGGTATTGGTGCTGTAATCATGTATGTATGCTTCTTAATTACATTGACCCCCCTCCCCCAAAGTAAAAAAGAAACAATAAATTGAAACCTTGTGGAAACTGAACATAAGTAAACGGACGACTGAGGCTTGATGTTCAATTTCTCGTTAATACACACAGGTAGATACAGTAGCTTCTATACCTTGTGTCATGTAGTAATCACAGATATATATGCTGGTTTATTTACATTTAACAATTCCCAAAAAATTTAATTCCATACATATATGTAAATGGATGATTGAGGCTTGACGCTCAATTTCAACTTAACACACAGGTTAAGGTAGATTACTGCCACACCGTGTGTATTCTGCAATAATCATGTATATATGCTATTATTATATTGAATGACCCCCCCCCCTCAAAAACAAAATAAAAATTGTGGCTGTGTGGAACCTGAAAATATGTAAACAGATGACTGAAGTGAGAGGTACAATTTCAAATAATCACACAAAGGTACAGTAGATTACTGCCACACCATGGATATTGCTGCAGTAATTACTTACATATGCTGGTTAATTAAATTGAAAGAATCAAGCCCTCACATAACTCCGTAGAATGAAAAATTAAAAAAAAGTTTAAAACTATATGCATGTTGGTATCACTATAACTGTAGTGACACAGAGAATAAAGTTAGAATGATATTTATACTGAAAAATGAATCCTGCTAAATTTATAAAGTAAAAAGTATAGCTGTTTTTTCCTGTCCCCAAAACCCCCGAAAGAGTTAGTAAAAGTTAATCAGTAAGTTATGTGTATCCAAAAATGCTGTCAATTAAAACTAACTTGTGTCGCAAAAAACATCAGAAAAATAAAAAAGTTTTAGCTATTGGAATGTGACATGAAAAAAAAAAAAAAAACACTTGGTCACTAGGGCCCAAAACAGGCTGGTGACTAAAAAAATCTATTTTACAGTAATAAGAGCTGGAAAGGGTTGGAGTTGAGTTTATTCGTACACAAATCGAATGTGAAAACTGATTCATGTGACTTGGAGTAAAAAAAAAAAAAAAAAATTAAGAAATTTGCTTTCAAATGAACCCGGGACGAGAACAGATTTTTCTTCAATGGATGTAAGCAATAAAGTGTACAATGTATAAAGCATACTGTATAAAGCAAAATGGTATACATTTCCTTCATGCAAAAAAAAAAAAATAATAATAATAACGTCCATTTTCTGAAACCTCCCTACCCCTTAAAAGGTATCAGTTTGGTGAATCAGCTCCATTCCTAAACACTCTCCTTGTCCTCCTTTTTATTGGGAATTGATGTATCCAGATTGAGATTCTACAACAGAAATAAAATCGCAGCTCTGGCTCACTTAACCCACCATACCACTGCCCCAGTGTGAAAGTTAGCAACTTAGATAATTGCTAATATGTCCTATGGGCAATCTGAAATGAGACAATTCTTATGCATCCAACCAATTTCGTCACGCACAACTGCTAATCTGTGTGATTTACCTTGTTACTCTGTGTCTACACACATTTCATTTTATGACGTTTAGACAAATTAAATTGAGTTCTTTCCTCCCCATTATCATCTGTATTAAATATTTATACTCGATGATGCAGAAAATGAAAACACACTAGTTAAAAAGTAGAGAAGTGCAGATAAATGTCAGTTGGGTATGACGGATGCTACCGTTTCTCTCCCCCATACAATACAATTATGGTGATAAGAGCAACTAGCTCCAGCTTCAATTAGCCGGAAATAATGCTAAAGGGTTTGGTTGTAAGAAGTTCTTGTGATCCTATTGAAATTCAAGGCTTATGATTCTGCTTCTTGACTTGTTTTAACCCCTTTCCTGATCAAAGTCATATTGTAATGACGGGGTCATGGCAATAAAATAAAATGAATCTATGAATACATTAGTAAGCATTAATGACCCCCCACCCCCCCCAACATGTGAAATTATTTTAGAGGACATAATTAAATGAATATTCATTCAATAATACAAAATACATTATCAGAGGAAGTTCTGTTTTCTTAAAAGGGTTTTTGCCAAGTTTAGAGTTTATCCCCTATTTTGTGGATAGGGGATAACTAATGGATTTGGTACTGTCCATCTCCTGGGATCTCCACCGTTCCTAAGAACAGGCGTCCTGGTTCCCAGATCTGATGGAGCTGCAGGTTAAAGATGTGACTCGCCGCTCCATTCACTCTCTATGGGACCGCTGCTTTCTCTGGCAGTGTCATAGAGAATGAATGGAGCAGGGCACATGCCCTACCTGCCGCTCTATCAGATTGGGTTAATGGCACGCTCATTCTCAGGACTGGTGAGGATCCCAGTTGATGGACCGCCACCAATCAGTTAGTTATCCCCTAACCTGTGTTTAGGGGATAACTTTAAAACTTGGCACAATCCCTTTAAAGGGGTTATCCAGGAATTAAAAAAATGAAAATACTTGAATATTACTTTATTATAAATATATTCACAAATACCTTTCATTATTTATAATGGCTCGTTTTGTCTAGGGAGCAATCACTAGGAGAAATAAAATGGCCGCCGTCCTATTAGTACACACAAAACCTGTCCTAATCACACATCAGGACAAGTTACTTCAGCACAATAAGCCATAGACCTGCTTCGTCCTCCTCTTTGCTCTGCTTGTCAGGAATCATGATCCTAAATACAGGGGAATGGAGACATGAGAGGAGGGTGAGGTGTAGCTAATGAGCAGCAGTACTTGTTTACAGTCTCCATTATCACAACACATTACCATAGTTTGGCCTGTCTGTCCTCTGTGTACTTCATGTGTCTTCATAAACTAAATTCCCCAGAGATTCAGCTAAAGTTCTTATCATCTGTATTCAGGATCATAATCCCTGAGAAGTAGGAGAGGAGGAGGAGGAGGAGGACGGGGCAGCTCTTTACCTCAGTGTTGTAAAGTAACTTGTCCTCATGTGTGATCAGGACAGGTTTTGCATGAACTGATGGGACATCGCCATTTTGTTTCTCCTGATGATTGCTCCCCAGACAAAATAAGCCATTATAAATAATGAAAGGTATTTGAGAATATATTTATAATAAAGTAATATTTACATATTTTCATTTTCTTAATTCCCGGAGAACCCCTTTAAGGTTACAATGCTATTTGCCCATGAGTCATAACTATGTGGTAAAGTTCATCAGTGGCAGACATGTTGCAGAAATTTCTGTATGTTAAATTAAATTCAAACCACATTGTATGCCCCTAAAATGCCACCAATGCCTGCTTTACAAGGTGTACTGACAGTATAGGCTTAAAGTGATGTACCTTGTGCCTATGGAACATCAAGAAAGCCCGGACGATCATGTATGGCTGGCAATATGCGGGACCAGCTGTGTGCTCCCCGCATTACTGATGTGGACCCATTCACTTGAATGGGTCCGCAATCCGCAGATGCGGTGTGGAATGGAAGCTCAGAACCCAATGGAAGCACTACGGAGTGCTTACGAGGTATTTCTGTCCATGCCTCCGCACCGCAAAAAAAATAGAACTTGTTCTATTTTTTTGTGATGTGGATGCATCACAGACCCATTGTCTGAATCTGTTGTGGCAGCCGCACAGATGGTGCCCATTTATCGGGGACCACAAAATTGCTGTCCAAATGCATGGAATGGCTGAAAAATTGTGGTGTATAAGAGGTCTTAAAGTGTAACTGTCATTCTTTTTTTTTTTGTAATGTGTAGGGGCCGTGACATTGACCTTTTTTGTAATATACTTTTCTAAAGTGGCCCATTTTGTGCCTTAGCAACGCTCCTCTGTCTTGTGTTTACTTGACTGTAGGGACCCACTGCACACTGACTACCGCTGCCTTCATTGCCTCTCTCCACATATTTATATACTTACAGTATATAAACTATAAATATATATATATATATATATATATATATATATATATATATATATATCTTCTCTTAATAATATAAAAATGAATTCTGTCTGTCTGTCTGTCTGTTCTCTATGCGCGACCAAACTACTGGACCGATTTTCACCAAATTCGGCACACAGGTACATCAGGTGTCCGGGAAGGTTTTAGACCAGGTCTCATCTCTCTAGGACGTACCGTTCCCGAGATATTCCCAAAATATGATCTCCATTAGCCAACATTACAACTGGGAGCTTTGGTTTTAAACTCCAACTGCCATTCTCTGCAAAGCCACACACAGGGAGGGCAGGTTTCCATAACAACCAGGTAATTATCAGCAGCTGAGGATCTCATCCATTTCTATTTACTGACACTGTTAAAGGTATTCCGGTTACCATAAATATAACTTATGTTTTTTTCTATTACTACAGTTCAGTAGTAATAAAAGATGTTTTCCTCCACTGCTGCCTATTGCGTGGGCTCATAAATAAGCATGGTATTGACCTTTAATTCAGGCCACCCTAAAAGAAGTACTTAAAACCCCCGCCCCAGGTCTCACTAAGCCACACCCCCAACTCTGTCAGGCCACACCCCCTTTCACTCCGCAGCCAACAGAGATTGAAAAAATAAAGGTAAAAATCAACTTCTGTCAGCTGCAGGGATGGGTGGGAGGTTGACTTTCTTTCTGCAACAACACACACAAACATTAAATAAAATAGATTAAATCCACCCATGCGAAGCGTCTTGCTAACCCACGCCCCCGACTCTGTCAGGTCACGCCCCCACCCACTCCGCAGCCAACGGGAATTGAAAAAATGAAGGTAAAAATAAACTTCTGTTTGCTGCAGGGGTGGGAGGGTGAATTTCTCTCTGCAACGACACACAAAAATTTTAGATGAAATAGACTAATTATAGACTACAACCGTTCGAAGCCTTTTGCTAGGCCACGCCCCGTCTCTGTCAGGCCACGCCCCTCTCACTCCGCAGCCATTCTGCAACGACACACAGAAACATTAAATGAAATAGATTAAATGCACCTATGCGAAGCGCTTTGCTAAGCCACGCCCCGACTCTGTAAGGCCACGCCCCCTCCCACTCCGCAGCCAACAGGGATTGAAAAAATAAAGGTAAAAATCAACTTCTCTCAGCTGCAGGGATGGGTGGGAGGTTGACTTTCTTTCTGCAACGACACACAGAAACATTAAATGAAATAGATTAAATACACCCATGTGAAGCGTCTACGCCCCCTCCCACTCCGCAGCCAATGGGGATTGAAAAAATAAAGGTAAAAATAAACTTCTGTTTGCTGCAGAGGTGGGAGGGTGAATTTCTCTCTGCAACGACACACAAAAATTTTAGATAAAATAGACTAATTATAGACTACAACTGTTCGAATCGTCTTGCTAAGTCACGCCCCCAACTCTGTCAGACCACGCCCCCTCTCACTCTGCAGCCATTCTGCAACGACACACAGAAACATTAAATGAAATAGATTAAATCACCTATGCGAAGCGCTTTGTTAAGCCACGCCCCCAACTGTGTCAGGTCACGCCCCCTCCTACTCCGCAGCCAACAGGGATTGAAAAAATGAAGGGAAAAATAAACTTCTGTCAGCTGCAGGGGTGGGAGGGTGAATTTCTCTCTGCAATGACGCACAAAATTTTAGATGAAATAGACTAATTTCAGACTACAACCGTTCGAAGCATCTTGATAATCCACACCCCCAACTCTGCCAGGCCATGCCCCCTCCCACTCCGTAGGCAACGGGGATTGAAAAAAATCAGCTGCAGGGGTGGGAGGGTGAATTTCTCTCTGCAATGACACACAAAAATCGTAGATGAAATTGACTAATTTTAGACTACGACCATTCAGTACTAATAAAAGATGGTTTTTTCCACTGCTACCCATTGCGGGTCCCCATAAATTACCATGTCATCGACCTGTAATTCATGCCACTCTGACCCCCGCCCCAGATCTCGCAAAACCACGCTCCGACTCTGTCAGGCCACGCCCCCTCCCACTCCGCAGCCAACGGGGATTGAAAAAATGAAGGTAAAAATCAACTTCTGTCAGCTGCAGGGGTGGGAGGGAAGTTGGATTTCTTTCTGCAACAACATACAGAAACATTAAATGAAATAGATTAAATATACCCGTGCAAAGCAATGTTTTCTTCCACTGTTACCCATGGCGTGTCCTCATTACAGGTCGATGCCATCTGGGTTATTGTGTGTTCGTTAAGACAACGCCTTTAGAGGGGGTAGGACAAGAGGGTAGTGACTGTTACCCATGGCGTGTCCTCATGGCATCGACCTGTAATTCTGGCCACCATCAAAAGAAGGACTTAAAACCCTGCCCTAGGTCTTTCAATGTCACTCCCCCGACTCAGTCAGGCCATGACCCCTCCCACTCCGCAGCCAATGGAGATTGAACAATTGAAGGTAAAAATCAACATCTGTCAGCTGCAGGGATGGGAGGGAGGATGACTTTCTCTCTGCAACGACACACAGAAACATTAAATGAAATAGATGAAATATACCCAGGCGAAGCCGGGTCTTTCTGCTAGTAATGTATATATATATATATATATATACTGTATATATACACGCCACTTTGACTGCAACACAATGCGTAGAACTACAAGTAGACATGAAAATGTACAGTGCATTACAGCTATATTTACTATATGAAAAGTAGAAACTCTTTGCACATATTTTAGGCAGCAACAGTCAGTGTGAGGCGCATCTCCACAGTTATGAAACCGAAGACAGAGCGTTGCTAATGCACAAAATGCCCAGTATAACTCTAACCCTTCAGGAAAGCAGGACCACCCCTATGACTCTTTACAGGTGATTTACATGCTCTACATGCTTTGTTAGAACTTCCTTTATGAAGGATATATCTTTCCTTACCATTCCTCTTGGCTGAAAATGCCCTGATATGTGTTTCAAAAGATTACTAACTTTACAAAACAACATGTTTTTTTATATTGTGTCACAAGATGTCTATCCTTTATGTGTCAAGTAATTGTTGTGTTGTGCATTGCAGCCTGAATTGGTTTCATGAATAATTGGAGTCCCCAATCAGTTTAGATATAAGGTAATGTTGGAGACGCCTGTAGTTATTGCAGAAACACATAATATAAGTAATATGCTGTATATAAGGATATATATCCTAAACACAAAAAGGGTGGCATCTTTAAATAAAAGGTGAGCAGGGCGGTGAGAAGCAGCACAGAGGACTCTTCTTGAATACCCAGACTGCTCTACTTGTACCTTGCTTATTTTTAAAACTATGAATGACGCAATGTTTCAGAGTAAAACTTTGCCCTGTGCAATGTGGCCGCCTGTGGAAAATTTGTGCAGGAGACAGGTTCCCTTAAAATTCTAAATTTTTGCCAAATTGTGGGTAGTACTTCTGGATTAGCAGTTTTTTTTATTGTAAGATACGGTAACATAAACCTAAATGCTTCTTCGCACAACAGCTTATGCTATAGCATAGGGTGCAGATACGTCCTTCTTTACCTTTCCCCTTAGCTTGAGAGCCCCCAAAAACAGTGGTGCAAGAAGATTGGATAGAAAAAAAAATTACTTCACATTATTGGGAGTTGTTTATGCTGTAAGTGTTTGCACAAAACTAAATTGTAGCTGAAAAAAATTTGTCAGGGATCAGATGGTATGAACCCACTGTGCCTCGTGTCCTACCCCCTCTAAAGGCGTTGTCTTAACGAACACACAATAACCCAGATGATGGGGATAGAAATTCCCGAGGGGAACACCAGGTCGTTTCCTATTGAGGAGGATGAGCACACAAGGCAGCTGGTTCAGGCGGACCAGGAGGTACCTGAGCTAGGTACCAAAGGTACAGAGGTAATCAGAAGGCCGAGTCATTACCTGCAACAATGCAGGATTGAAGAATGAGGCAGAGACAAAGTCAGACAGGCAATGGGTCAGGACAGGTGGCACAGGTACAGGCCAGGATATCTGGGTCAGCAACAGGAGTCTATGCAAGCAGGCAGGGATTAAACAGGTAGCAGAGTCCAGGAACATAAGCACGAGTATGGAACACAGGAACACAAGCAGATGACTCAGCAACCTATGCAGGATACAAGGACCTTGACACTGGGAAGGGGGCTGAACCACTTATGTGCATGCAGGAGAGCTAGGATTGGTCAGCGAGGTCACATGAGCTAACTCATAACACACAGGAAGTGACGCACGCCAGCCCTTAAAGAAGGGAAGGGAAGAAACGCTAAGCATGCTTTGGCCAGAGCTGAAGGGAAACTGCGGAGTCCAGAACAAACAGTACCTGCAAGGATAGAGCCCAGGACTGCAGCGGTGAATGGGGAGGCACTGGCAGCAGATCCCACTGGACATGGCGCCCAGGACCGCGGCGGTAAGCAGGAGAACAGCAGCGCATGGCCGCCAACTGTTAAACAATTAGCTTCTTTAATGAAGTAAGAGTGGACACATCTGTGCATAAAATGTGGAGTAACCTTAGGCTACAGTATGTTTCCTCATTCAAGTTTCCATTATTCAATGGCTTCAAAAACAGACAAAGACTCAGACTTGATTGATCAAGAATGGCATGTGATACACCAGGCCTGCGTTGCTGGTGGAGGCATGTAACTTAGAAACATAGAAACATAGAAGATTGACGGCAGAAAAAGACCACCTGGTCCATCTAGTCTGCCCTTTTATTATCCTTTTGTTTTTATCTTAGGATAGATACATGTTTATCCCAGGCATGTTTAAATTCAGTTACTGTGGATTTATCAACCACCTCTGCTGGAAGTTTGTTCCAAGCTTCTACTACTCTTTCAGTGAAATAATATTTTCTAATGTTGTTCTTGATTTTTCCCCCAACTAACCTCAGATTGTGCCCCCTTGTTCTTGTGTTCTGTTTCTTATTAATAACACTTCCCTCCTGAACTTTATTCAGTCCTTTAACATATTTAAAGGTTTCAATCATGTCCCCCCTTTCTCTTCTTTCCTCCAGACTATACATATTAAGAACTCGGAGTCTTTCTTGATAAGTACTATGCTTTAGACCTCCTACCATTTTTGTAGCTCTTCTTTGGACCCGTTCTATTTTAGCAATATCCCTTTGCAGGTGAGGTCTCCAGAATTGAACACAGTATTCCAGATGTGGTCTCACTAGAGCTCTATACAGAGGGATCACAATCTCCCTCTTTCTGCTTGTTATACCTCTAGCTATGCAGCCAAGCATACGATTTGCTTTCCCTACTGCCTGGCTGCATTGGTTACTCATTTTGAGGCTGTCAGAGATGACTACCCCCAAATCCTTCTCTTCTGAGGTCTTTGTTAGCACAGAACTGCCAATACGATACTCAGATAGAGGATTTCTTCTCCCCAAGTGCATTATTTTACATTTGGAAACATTGAACTGAAGTTTCCATTGTTTTGACCACTTATCTAATAAAGATAAATCATTCTCCATATTACCGACACCTCCTGGAACATCAACCCTATTACACACTTTTGTGTCATCAGCAAACAAGCAAACCTTCCCTACCAAGCCGTCCCTTATGTCATTTACAAACATGTTAAACAGAACAGGACCCAGAACAGATCCCTGTGGCACCCCACTTGTAACCAGCCTCTCCTCAGAATACACTCCATTAACAACAACCCTCTGGTATCTGTCCTTCAGCCAACTGCAGATCCACTGAACTATCCAGGGGTTAAGTCCAATTTTTGATAACTTCTCTATCAGCTCTTTATGGGGAACCGTATCGAAAGCTTTACTGAAATCCAGGTAGGCGATATCCACAGCACCACCTCATCCAGCACTTTAGTTACATAGTCAAAGAAATCAATGAGATTAGTCTGACATGATCGGCCCTCAGTAAAGCCATGCTGGTTTGGGTCCATCAAGTTGTTTATTGTTAGATGGTCAATTATCTTCTTTTTTAGTAGAGTCTCCATCATTTTTACCACTACAGATGTCAAGCTGACTGGCCTATAGTTACTAGCTTCTTCTCTACTACCCTTCTTGTGAATGGGTACAACATTAGCCATTCTCCAATCATCAGGAACATCTCCTGTAAGAAGGGACTGATTATATAGATCAGTCAGGGGGCCAACAATCACAGATCAGAGTTCTTTAAGAACTCTGGGGTGGATGCCATCTGGACCCATTGCCTTATTTAACTTTAGCCGGACAAGTTCCTGTAGAACATCGGCCTCTGAAAACACTGGGGCTACGACTTTACAACTAGAGTCAATGCTATGTCCAGCCATGTTCTGATTATGAAAGTCGCCATCTGAAAAAACTGAGCAGAAGTAGTTATTCAGATGGTCAGCGACCGTCTTATTCCCATCTATATACAGATTTTTTCCATTGCTAAGTTTTGTAATGCCGCAGTTTTTCTTCTTCCTGTCACTAATATATCTGAAGAAGGTTTTATTTCCCTCCTTAACAGATTTGGCCATTTCTTCCTCCTTTGAAGCTTTAGCAGCATTAATAAATAGAGATGAGCGAGTAGTGAAATATTCGAAAGTTCGAAATTCGATTCGAATAGACTGCGAAATTCGACTATTCGACCGAATATCGAATCCCATTAAAGTCTATGGGGAAAAAATGCTCGCCACTTGGAAATCTCAATTCGACCACTTGGAGGTCACCAAGTCCACCCTGAAACCTCAGAAAAGGATGCCAACACTGCTGGAATGCAACTGGGACAGCAGGGGAAGCATGTCTGGGTGCATATAACGCGCCCAAGTCGCACTATTACGCCACTATCACAGCCTCTCAACAATACACTCCAAAGACAATGTAACCTCTCTGTAAAGTGAGACCATACAAGGAAACCTTCTTTCCTCTACATTGCCATGGACCCCAAGCCAAACTAGACAAAAAAGAAGATAAAATTCTGCACCCCTTAAAATCACGTTGCCTATGACAACCACAGATGGCATAGGCAAAGGGGAAAGCAAATAGACCCTACCCCTAATTGTCATTGTGTGTGTGTGTGTGAGATGTGGTCAGACATGTCTTCTTTAAAATGTAAAAACAACTCAAACACATGCAGAAGCCTTAAAATGCCCAAATTGTTGGCGCTTGAGATGTCAGTGACCCGACCTGGCCCAGTGTCATGTCTAGCAGGTAAAGCAGTGGGGATGTTGAGGGATGCGTAGGACCGCAAAAGGCAGGAAAGAGGCCGTGGGCTGGCCAGAGGCTCATGGAAAATTTTGTGGAGGCCCAAGAGGTGAGACCTCTTAAAAAATTTGTGGAGGCCCAAGAGGTGAGACCTGTTAAAAATTTTGTGGAGGCCCAAGAGGTGAGACCTTGATAAAATTTTGTGGAGGCCCAAGAGGTGAGACCTGTTAAAAATTTTGTGGAGGCCCAAGAGGTGAGACCTCTTAAAAAAATTATGTGGAGGCCCAAGAGGTGAGACCTCTTAAAATTTTGTGGAGGCCCAAGAGGTGAGACCTTGAAAAATTTTGTGGAGGCCCAAGAGGTGAGACCTTGTTAAAGATTTTTGTGGAGGCCCAAGAGGTGAGACCTCTTAAAAATTTTGTGGAGGCCAAGAGTGAGACCCAAAATTTGTGGTGCCCAAGAGACCTTGATAAAATTTTGTGGAGGCCCAAGAGGTGAGACCTCTTAAAAATTTTGTGGAGGCCCAAGAGGTGAGACCTGATAAAATTTGTGGAGGCCCAAGAGGTGAGACCTCTTAAAAATTTTTGTGGAGGCCCAAGAGGTGAGACCTCTTAAACATTTTGTGGAGGCCCAAGAGGTGAGACCTCTTAAACATTTTGTGGAGGCCCAAGAGGTGAGACCTTGATAAAATTTTGTGGAGGCCCAAGAGGTGAGACCTCTTAAAACATTTTGTGGAGGCCCAAGAGGTGAGACCTGAGATTAAAATTTTGTGGAGGCCCAAGAGGTGAGACCTCTTAAAAATTTTGTGGAGGCCCAAGAGGTGAGACCTCTTAAAATTTTGTGGAGGCCCAAGAGGTGAGACCTCTTAAACATTTTGTGGAGGCCCAAGAGGTGAGACCTTACATTGAAAAACTTAATTGTGGAGGCCCAAGAGGTGAGACCTCTTAACATTTTGTGGAGGCCCAAGAGGTGAGACCTCTTAAAAATTTTGTGGAGGCCCAAGAGGTGAGCCATAAATATATAAATTTTTCTTATTTACGGAGCAATTCTACGGTGGTTAAGGAGGAGGAGGAGGAGGTGGAGGAGGAAATGGCACTTCATACAGATGGCACTTCACTTTGGCTGCTTTCCACTGTTGGAGAAGCAAAGTCCGGGTCAATCCACTTGCTGTTCATTTTGGATTAGCATCAGCCTGTCGGCACTGTCGGTTGAAAGGCGGCTGCGCTTATCGGTTTATAATGCCCCCCGGCTGCGCTGACACCCTTTCGGATAGCACGCTGCGGCAGGGCAGGCAAGCACCTCCAAGGCATACAGGGACAGTTCCAGCCACGTGTCAACTTGGAGACCCAGTAAGTGTAGGACGCCGAGGGATCGGGGAGGACAGGGGTACGGTCTGCCAGGTACTCCCGCAACATCCGCCGATACTTGTCCCTCCTGCTGATAGCGGGCCCCGCAGTGATGGAAGTTGCACGAGGGGGTGCCATGAACGTGTCCCACACCTTGGAGAGTGTTGCCCTGGTGGCTGTGGGCCTGATTGATGTTGTGGGACTCTGGGAGACCCTCTCCTCTCTGCCGCCAGCGATGGTGGGTGGGAAAATCTCCATCATGTTCTGCACGAGTTCCCTCTGGTATTCCAGCAATCGATTCGTCCTCTCCTCTACCGGAATAAAAGAAGAGACGTTATCTTTGTACCGGGGGTCCAGGATTGCGAAGACCCAGTACAGTTTGTTCTCCACTATCCGGACAACACGTGTGTCCCGGGAAAAGCAGCCCAGCATGAAGTCAGCCATGTGTGCCAGACTCTGAATAGGCATGACCTCACTGCCCCCACCAGAAGGATCACTTGCCATTTCCTCCTCTTCCTCTTCCGCCTCCTCTCCGCCCCATCCACGCTGAACCAATGGGACGCACACAGCCTGACTGCTACCCTCGCCGCCAGCATCCTCCTCCTCTTCCACAGCCACCTCCACGTCGTCCTCCTCCTCCTCATCCTCATCCTCCTCCTGCAACTGCCACCGAGAAGCAGACAAAAGTGTGGTCTGACTGTGTAGCTCCGTTGCGTCTCCTCCTACCCCTGTCTCCTCTGCGTGCAATGCGTTCTCCCTTATTGCGATGAGTGATTCTTTAAGGACGCATAGGAGCGGGATGGTTACGCTCACTATAGCGTCCTCGCTGCTGACCTTCTTGGTGGACTCCTCAAAGATACGCATATGTCTGCCATCCATGGCCACTCGTGGTTGGCAAACTGAGGGAGCTGAGTTGGAGGCACGCGTGGATTCATAATCTGGTACTCCATCAATGCTCTCTGCTGCTCACACACCCTGGCCAACATGGAATAGGTGGAATTCCAGCGAGTCG
>ONZH01004661.1:0-42847 GCA_900303285.1 Rhinella marina | reverse complement strand
CTCTTGGGCCTCCACAAAATTTTTAACAGGTCTCACCTCTTGGGCATCCACATAATTATACTATAAAATATTAGGCCTTATAATTGGCAACTGTACTGTGCGTTCTCTTGCAAAATTATTTCACGGCTGTGAAGGCAAAATATTGTAACCAAAAAAAAATAAAATGCGGAGGGGGGCTAGCGGAATAGGACGTGGACGAGGACGGGGGCGCGGAAATGCTGTTGGGGGCCATAGTTGCTGGTTGAATTATCTGAGGTAAATGATTCTCCTTTAGACGACGCTTTCCCTTTGCATCGTTCTGCGATTAAACCATAAATAACTCTCTGCATATTTATACCAAATGCACCCAGTACGAAAAAAAGTCATAGAAAGTTTCCAAACAGAGACTGGAAAACATCAGTAAGTTGAAAAAAACTGTTCGCTAAAAAAAAAAAAAAAGTTAAAAATAAAATTGGCAGTTGATAGTATCGAGCTATTGTCACAGAGAGACGCGATTACAACACCTTCATTTACATTCAGTACATGTCTCAAGGCATTGGGAGAATGAAAACAGGCCACGGCTGGAGTATGAAATGTACCACCGCTTTGTACTGTCCGATACTGACCCGGTCCAGGGTGATGTCCAGCGAGGAAAGCAGTGGAGAGGTGGTGGTCTGCGCAGCACCGAAAAAGGCAGCAAGAGGCAGAGGGATGTCCACAGGCAGAGGCATGTCCACAGGCAGAGGGATGTCCACAGGCAGAGGGATGTCCACAGGCAGAGGGATGTCCACAGGCAGAGGGATGGCCACAGGCAGAGGACAGTTCAGACAGAGAAGTGAGGCCACAGCCAGCAGGGCCGAGCGTAACCATCCCGCTCCTATGCGTCCTTAAAGAATCCCTCATCGCAATAAGGGAGAACGCATTGCACACAGAGGAGACGGGGGCAGGAGGAGACGCAACGGAGCTACACAGTCAGACCACACTTTTGTCTGCTTCACGGTGGCAGTTGCAGGAGGAGGAGGATGAGGAGGAGGAGGACGACGTGGAGGTGGCTGTGGAAGAGGAGGAGGATGCTGGCGGCGAGGGTAGCAGTCAGGCTGTGTGCGTCCCATTGGTTCAGCGCGGATGGGGCGGAGAGGAGGCGGAAGAGGAAGAGGAGGAAATGGCAAGTGATCCTTCTGGTGGGGGCAGTGACGTCATGCCTATTCAGAGTCTGGCACACATGGCTGACTTCATGCTGGGCTGCTTTTCCCGGGACACACGTGTTGTCCGGATAGTGGAGAACAAACTGTACTGGGTCTTCGCAATCCAAGTTGGACACGTGGCTGGAACTGTCCCTGTACGCCTTGGAGGTGCTTGCCTGCCCTGCCGCCAGCGTGCTATCAGAAAGGGTGTTCAGCGCTGCCGGGGGCATTATCACCGATAAGCGCAGCCGCCTGTCAACCGACAGTGCCGACAGGCTGACGCTAATCAAAATGAACAGCAAGTGGATTGACCCGGACTTTGCTTCTCCAACCAGTGGAAAGCAGCCAAAAGTGAAGTGCCATGTGTATGAAGTGCCATTTCCTCCTCCACCTCCTCCTCCTCCTCCTTAACCGCCGTAGAATTGGTCCGTAAATCAGAAAAAATTTATGGGCTCACCTCTTGGGCCTCCACAAAATGTTTAAGAGGTCTCACCTCTTGGGCCTCCACATAATTTTTAAGAGGTCTCCCCTCTTGGGCCTCCACATAATTTTTAATACGTCTCACCTCTTGGGCCTCCACAAAATGTTTAACAGGTCTCACCTCTTGGGCCTCCACAAAATTTTAACAGGTCTCCCCTCTTGGGCCTCCACATAATTTTTAATACGTCTCACCTCTTGGGCCTCCACAAAATCTTTAACAGGTCTCCCCTCTTGGGCCTCCACATAATTTTTAATACGTCTCACCTCTTGGGCCTCCACAAAATCTTTAACAGGTCTCCACCTCTTGGGCCTCCACATAATTTTTTAATACGTCTCACCTCTTGGGCCTCCACAAAATCTTTAACAGGTCTCACCTCTTGGGCCTCCACATAATTTTTAAGAGGTGTCACCTCTTGGGCCTCCACATTAATTTTTATCGGGTCTCCCCTCTTGGGCCTCCACATAATTTTTAATACGTCTCACTTCTTGGGCCTCCACAAAATCTTTAACAGGTCTCCCCTCTTGGGCCTCCACATAATTTTTAATACGTCTCACCTTTGGGGCCTCCACAAAATGTTTAAGAGGTCTCACCTCTTGGGCCTCCACATAATTTAAGAGGTCTCACCTCTGGGCCTCCACAAAATCTTTAACGGTCTCACCTCTTGGCCTCCACATAATTTTTAAAGAGTCTCATCTCTTGGGCCTCCACAAAATGTTTAAGAGGTCTCACCTCTTGGCCTCCACAAAATGTTTAAGAGGTCTCACCTCCTTGGGCCTCCACATAATTTTTAAGAGGTCTCACCTCTTGGGCCTCCACAAAATCTTTACAGGTCTCCACCTCTTGGGCCTCCACATAATTTTTAAGAGGTCTCACCTCTTGGGCCTCTCACAAAATCTTTAACAGGTTCTCACCTCTTGGCCTCCACATAATTTTTAAGAGGTGTCACCTCTTGGGCCTCCACATAATTTTTATCGGGTCTCCCCTCTTGGGCCTCCACATAATTTTTTAATACGTCTCACCTCTTGGGCCTCCACAAAATCTTTAACAGGTCTCCCCTCTTGGGCCTCCACATAATTTTTAATACGTCTCACCTCTTGGGGCCTCCACAAAATGTTTAAGAGTCTCACCTCTTGGGCCTCCACATAAATTTTTAAGAGGTCTCACCTCTTGGGCCTCCACAAAATCTTTAAACAGGTCTCACCTCTTGGGCCTCCACATAATTTTTAAGAGGTCTCATCTCTTGGCCTCCACAAAATGTTTAAGAGGTCTCACCTCTTGGGCCTCCACAAATGTTTAAGAGGTCTCACCTCTTGGGCCTCCACAAAATCTTTAACAGGTCTCACCTCTTGGGCCTCCACATAATTTTTAAGAGGTCTCACCTCTTGGGCCTCCACATAATTTTTAATACGTCTCACCTCTTGGCCTCCACAAAATCTTTAACAGGTCCTCCCTCTTGGGCCTCCACATAATTTTTAATACGTCTCACCTCTTGGGCCTCCACAAAATGTTTAAGAGGTCTCACCTCTTGGGCCTCCACATAATTTTAAGACGGTTCACCTCTTGGGCCTCCACAAAATCTTTAACAGGTCTCACCTCTTGGGCCTCCACATAATTTTTAAGAGGTCTCACCTCTTGGGCCTCCACAAAATGTTTAAGAGGTCTCACCTCTTGGGCCTCCACAAATTTTAAGAGGTCTCACCTCTTGGGCCTCCACATAATTTTTAAGAGGTCTCACCTCTTGGGCCTCCACATAATTTTAAGAGGTCTCACCTCTTGGGCCTCCACAAAATCTTTAAACAGGTCTCACCTCTTGGGCCTCCACATAATTTTTAATACGTCTCACCTCTTGGGCCTCCACAAAATCTTTAACAGGTCTCCCCTCTTGGGCCTCCACATAATTTTTAATACGTCTCACCTCTTGGGCCTCCACAAAATCTTTAACAGGTCTCACCTCTTGGGCCTCCACATAATTTTTAATACGTCTCACCTCTTGGGCCTCCACAAAATCTTTAACAGGTCTCACCTCTTGGGCCTCCACATAATTTTTAAGAGGTCTCACCTCTTGGGCCTCCACATAATTTTTAAGATACGTCTCACCTCTTGGGCCTCCACAAAATGTTTAAGAGGTCTCACCTCTTGGGCCTCCACAAAATGTTTAAGAGGTCTCACCTCTTGGGCCTCCACATAATTTTTAACAGGTTCTCACCTCTTGGGCCTCCACATAATTTTTAAGAGGTCTCACCTCTTGGCCTCCACATAATTTTAAGGGTCTCCCCTCTTGGGCCTCCACATAATTTTTAAGACGTCTCACCTCTTGGGCCTCCACAAAATCTTTAACAGGTCTCACCTCTTGGGCCTCCACATAATTTTTAATTACGTCTCACCTCTTGGGCCTCCACAAAATTTTAACAGGTCTCACCTCTTGGGCCTCCACATAATTTTTAATGGGTCTCCCCTCTTGGGCCTCCACATAATTTTTAATACGTCTCACCTCTTGGGCCTCCACAAAATCTTTAACAGGTCTCACCTCTTGGGCCTCCACATAATTTTTAAGAGGTCTCACCTCTTGGGCCTCCACATAATTTTTTCCATGAGCCTCTGCCAGCCCACGGCCTCTCCTGCCTTTTGCGGTCCTACGCATCCCTCAACATCCCCACTGCTTTACCTGCTAGACATGGACACTGGGCCAGGTCGGGTCACTGACATCTCAAGCCGCCAACAATTTGGGCATTTTAAGGCTTCTGCATGTGTTTTTGAGTTGTTTTTACATTTTAAAGAAGACATGTCTGACCACATCTCACACACACACACAATGACAATTAGGGATGGGGTCTATTTGCTTTCCCCCTTGCCTATGCCATCTGTGGTTGTCATAGGCAACGTGATTTTAAGGGGTGCAGAATTTTATCTTCTTTTTTGTCTAGTTTGGCTTGGGGTCCATGGCAATGTTGAGGAAAGAAGTTTCCTTGTATGGTCTCACTTTACAGAGAGGTTAGATTGTGTTTGGAGTGTATTGTTGAGAGGCTGTGATAGTGGCGTAATAGTGCGACTTGGGCGCGTTATATGCACCCAGACATGCTTCCCCTGCTGTCCCAGTTGCATTCCAGCAGTGTTGGCATCCTTTTCTGAGGTTTCCAGGGTGGACTTGGTGACCTCCAAGTGGTCGAATTGAGATTTCCAAGTGGCGAGCATTTTTTTCCCATAGACTTTAATGGGATTCGATATCCGGTCGAATAGTCGAATTTCGCAGTCTATTCGAATCGAATTTCGAACTTTCGAATATTTCACTACTCGCTCATCTCTAGTAATAAAGTTATTTGACCTTCCTTTTGGCAAGAGGAAAACTTTCCCCAATTTTGTTTTCACAGAGAGGGTCTAAAAGCATGGCTAACCAGTAATCAGCAGATTGCTTCATGCGAATAATACACCTGTCATTACTTAAGCAAGCAAGCATACAGCTTGACATTCTTTCTGACCCCACCACCCATTGAGATGATTGGTCTTTGTCTTTGCTGTGATCATCAGCAGCAGCCTGCTTTTCAGTGGCAGTGGCAGCTTCTCATCTTCATCCTCCATTCCTCCTCCATGGGAATTTCTCCTTTTGAGTCCCTAACATCTACAGGGCAGCCAGCAATATGTGCTGCATGACTATTATGTGCGCCATGCAGGGAGCATGTGTTATTTTCCCTAATGCAATGCGGCCAAGATGTTCCAGCCATTGTTGCTGACCAACTTGCCCAGTTGGAGTTGGTCAGGACACAGCTAGTGTAATTTTGCTGCTTGATGCACTTTAACAAGAGAACAGCTTTGTGGCTGATCAGTGCTAACATGATATGGCAACTCTTAACTTTACACATATGATAAGAGGGTGTGAGAGTGACGCTCTGCCCTGTTTCAGTTGTGGAAGGCAGAATGTCCATGGAGGATGGGGTGGAGGAGGCAGATAAGCGCTTGGTGTGGGAACCAGACCAACACAAATATGAAAGTGCCAATAGGACCTGGCCTTGTTGCTACAGTGCTCCCTTGTCACTGTCATAAAAACATTGACCCAGTGGGCCTTGAAAGACATGTACTGTCCTTGCCCATAACAGCTGTTCAAGGTGTCCACTGTGGCATGCACCTTACTGCTCAGTGATTATTGCAATTTAAACAATTGTTTTTTTAAAAAAAATATGGATTGCTGGGCAGAAGTATGAATATCATACTGCAGAATTAAAAATTTGGTGAAGGCACAGAACTATGCCTACACTATGCCTATACTACAACTAAGTGGCATGACAGCAACTGCACTGCCAGCAACTTGGCCAGGTGGAGGTTCAGATTGCATGCAAGCTAATTGCAGGTCGAGAGCAGTTTTCTCATGGCCACACATTCTGTCCCGAGTCCCCTCCCCGCTACGCAGCCAATCAGCATGTGGGGAGGTACTGGCATTTACTGTAATGCCGTAGCCATGTTGGCTACTGGCATTACAGTGATTGGCTGGCTGGGAACGCGTCATCGGCTGCTATATAGCACCCAGTGACATGTGACCAGTCTTAAGTCAGGGAGCTACTGCAAAGAGGGACAGATAGTGTAGGGATAGGATTTGGCTAGGCAGGTTTAGTTTGTCTTTTCAAAAGACCCAAACGTCCTTTTAAGGACTATTGTTTTATCTGGCTGCAACATCTAGTTTTTTGGGGGCAAAATTGCCTGACCTTAACACCACCTGTGCTGCTTGTGCTGTATAACGTTTGTGCATCCTAAATACCTGACATCCAGTGTATTTTTTTTATGCCGCTAATCAAGGCGACATTCCCTGCGCTACCTCTGCTGTATAGCGTTTGAACAACCTAAATACCTGTGACATTCAGTGTAATTTTTTCTGCCGCTAATCAAGGCGACATTACCTGCGCTACATCTGCTGTATAACGTTTGAACATCCCAAATACCTGACATTCAGTGTAATTTTTTTATGCCGTTAGTGACGGCGAAAATGACCACCGCGATGTGCCGAGCAGCGCCATGCTTGCACGAATATAGTGTTTGCCCAACACTACTTGTGTTGCCTCTGCTTTTTATTGCTGCCATGGCCACTGTCCTCCTTCTCTGATGATATGTCGTCCTTAACACCCTGATTAGAGATGAGTGAATCTATTCGCCGCTTCGTAGATTTGTATCGAATCCTCCATTTTTCCTACTATGAAGTGAATCCAGATTTTTTCTGATTCGCGTTGCATTATTCGTAAATGTTCTTAAAATTTTGAACGCTAACGCTACGTACGCAACATACGCATTCTTCTTGCCCCCTCCCCTGGCCCCCCAAAGCGGGAAAATGACGTTACGCCCCCTCAAGAGTGGGAAAGTGAAGATACGCCCCCCTCAGAAGCGGGAAAAACCAGCCCGGCCCACCGGGAACTAACTATTTGCACGTATACGGAGTGAAGATTCCTCCCTCATTACTCCGCCTTCCTCTCCAGTTCAAGCCAGCGGTGAACAAGATCCAAAGTCAGACCACAGCAAACGGCATGGTGAAAGAACTGCAACCCAAGTGGGGAGAGGTGGTCTTTGGGGACGAGTACCCCGAACCACTGCTCGCTCCAGAGATCAGAGCGGAACAACTGTGCAATAGAGTCTCACCGGCTCCTGTCTCCATATTCGCCTTGCCGGCTGGTGCGGCGGAGGCGGCTGGAGCGTCCAATTCGCCACCCAGGAGGAGAACCACAACAACACCTTTCATTCGTCAGAATCCGATTGTGCCAGCATCGGTGACGGCCCACACCCAGACCCTATGGGAGTACAAGAATGCAGCGGAGGACTAGGTCATCCAAGTACTGGACCATCCAAGGCCGGGAGACCCTACACTGGAGCGGCGAAAGGGAACTGTCCTGTGGTTTTCAGTGGAGCAAGGCTCTGGCTTCCTGGCGGATGATGAGGATGGCAAGGAGTACTTCGTGGGCCGCAGGTCAGTGAAACGGCTGTACCGGCCCCAACCCTGTCACAGCCTGTATATGAGGGATCAGGTGGAATACATCCCCATGGCATTACTGAAAGGCGCCTTTGCTACCAGGGTTACCGTATTATCTAAGCACCTGGTCCCTACATCACCACCTGAAGTTTGGCCGGAGGAACCACCAGGCGAAGTACTGGTGATCTGCCTTCAGGAGTCACCAGATGGCACCCTCCATTTCAGGAAGAAGCCACAGCCAGAGCCTCTGATCCCTGGACTGCGAGTTCCACCACCATCACAGTCCTTTCAGCTGGGTCAGCTGACGACTTCATTGTTTACATTCCAGTCCACGGTGATCCACCAGTACCAACTACCCTGGAAAATGAAGCCAGCAGCAGCCAGGGGAGCTTCTTCCCTGGGTGAAACCTTGCCTCAACCGCTGCAACCAGAAGTCCTTACCCCTGCTGTCCCGGCAGGAGAATCTGGAAAAATAAAGGCGCAAGTGGCTGCAGCGCACACCAGCATGACCACCACCTGGACCCTACTACTGGCTGATTTAAAGGACACTTCAGGAGGACCTATGGGAGCCACATCATGGACTGCAGCTGATGGGTGAGAGCTAGTTGCCACTTGTTTTGTTTAGTTTGACTCTCACCCACATGGCTTGTCAGGAGCCCCCCCCCCCACCCCCCATTCTGCAGAAAATTCCCAGTTGCGTCTAAGCGCACCTATTTTCCTCCCCCTCCCCTTCTCAGGTTATTTGGGATCCCCTTTGCAAAGAGGGTTCTCTATTTGCCGCTATTTTATATTATCCATGTGGATTACACATTACCTGTTTGGATTACAGAATTGCCTTACGTGGATTACAATTGAATTTTGTACTGTGTTCCAGTGTTTTAACATCAATAGTACGCTAAGGATTCGTATGCACTTTGTACACTAATGCTTACGTATTGCGTACTTTTAACAAAACTGAATGTATGTTCGTAATTTATGTAGGAATGTTCGCAAAACAACTATTATTTTTGAACGTAAATTCAACCAAATAAATTCGTATTAAGGATGAATCTTGTCAGAAATTAGGGGATTAACCAAAGCGAATTTTGGATGATTCACTCATCTCTAACCCTGATCCAGCTTCCAGGTCCTGTCCAATACATAGTCATCAGAGTCACCCTCACCACCAATTTTACCAGACTGTGATGTGTCATTATGGGCTCCTTGGCCCCCTTCCTAATTCCCTACTCTATATTTGCCACTTTTACTATCACTGCCCCCACCTCCACCACTGTTGCTATTACTGGTACAACTGGCCAGGTGGCTAGTGCTGCTACTGCTGCTATAAAACACATTCTGACTCTCCGATGATGAGACCTGGGTCCTTTGTTTTCCACTATTTTATTTTCTAGACATTTTATTTTAAGGCCTATAAATGAAAAGTTACGAGTTTCCTACAAATGATAAGTCAGGGGTTTGGTATACACATATGTTTTTTTCTGCAATTAAATGTCCAAAGTCTATCCCATTCCGCAAACACACTGCTACTTTGCAGCAAATTACACATTACACATTCGGTAACATGGCTATGACACACAGCCCAATTGCAAATTGTAAATTGAAAATTGTGCTTCAAAGAAAATTTGTTTAGAAATAAGTCTGAAGTATGGAAAGAACCCCCCCCCCAAACAAAAAAAAAGTGGCTGTGTTTGTAGGTATCTGTAACATAGAACTAGTTACCAGAAGCTGACCTGACAGTAGCCTGCAAACAAACACCTGATAATGACAAGACCAGGCTCTCACTCTCTTTCCTTGATGAAATGCTTTAATATACTCCAAATCCCCAAATATATCTCCTACTCTCTCCCTATAATCTTTTCATACTGTCCCTATTACAATTTATCAGTGGCTTATTTCTGCAATTGCTTTTTGGCAGACCGAGACCCAACACAACAGCTCTCCAGGTTGCAAGTACAATGCAAAATGGTGTTCTGTGACTCTGTCACTGGACTTTGCTAAATACTGCCTCTGATCCAGTGCCTTTATGCCCTTCAGCTTTTAGCCACAGTCTCATGTTGCTGAGAAAGATCACTAAATGGCTGAAACCTCCTTTTTCAAGAGTGACTGTTTACTATGAATATTTAAAACATTCTGTACCACACTGGATTTTGTACAATAAAAGCAAGCATATTAATGCATGTATTGAGTACTGTGGTACCTTGTACTGGAACTGTCTAACTTCACATGCCATCCACTTGACACCACCACACTTTTGGAATGCAGGTGACATTGTTTATAACTGATCAGGCTATACGTATATCAGCCTCTGAACCAATCAAGGCAAACGCTCCCCCTCACTTCCAGTGCCATGTACCATCCTTATACTTCCTCCTTTGTGTTTTTGGCTGCCAACATGAATAGTAAAATGGTGCTGGGTGTCCTTTTAATGCTGTTTGTCTGAAGCTTCAGGTTTGTTTGGAGGACCAATTTTTGTGAGATTTGGAACAAATCAGATTTGATTCGATTTGCTTATCCTTACTTCCCACCTGTTGCTCTCAGCAGACTACTCTCGCTTTTGTTTATTTTTTCTCAGAACCCCTCTTCTTTTTTCGTCTTTCTCTTTACTCTCTCCCTAATTTTTTTCTTAGTTTTCTTATTTTTCTTTTCTCATCTCCATTTTTCTTGGTTGCTCTTAAAAAAAAAAAGTTCTGCACATTACCAGCAATTCTCTTGATTAAGCTCACAGATCTTATTGCTCAATTCCTGTTCCCTTTTTCTTCTTTTCTTTTTTTTATTTTTTTTTATTTTTGTAAATGGAAATTACTTTATAAACTATGTATGTCTTGAAATCCATGCTATGGCCTATACTTTTTGCATCTTGTTACCTGTAATATGTAAAAATTATAGCACAAAAAGAACGAATAAGGACAATTGGATGTTTGAGAAAATAGTGCAGACTTTGTAGACATACTTGTCAAATATAATAAGACATATTACCAAGTGAAGCAGAAATTCGTTGGCCCAAAAAATGAAATGGACCTGCTTGATTTCACTTAATGGTATATAACATAAATGTGAAGTTACAGAGCTGTTAAAGGTTAGAGATGAATCCATCATGTAAGATATTCATTTTATTCCATTCTTCGACTTAGAGTTCAATTAGTCTATGGAAGTCTGATGTTTTTGCCCTAATTCAAGCATGACCTAGCACCCAACACCATAATCCAATAGGGAGGTTTAAAAGTCAATTTTGCTTTATAAATAAATTAGGTGACAATGTAACAACAATGAAACAACATAACAAATGTAGTTTAAAGGTCATCTATTTAATGGGTGAATATTTTCTGTGTTTTATTGTGTGAGTGACTGCCAGTTTACTTTTTTTTTGCATTATTATATTTCTAGAATGTAATAATGCTTTTTTATCTGATATAATGTATCATTTAATTTCCAGGTTAATTTAATTGTTTTAAAGCAAAAACAAAACTAAGCTTAGTCTTTACAGTCACACATAATTTTTTGCATGTATATTTGTTCAGTGGAAAAAACACCATATATTTCTCCACCTTTTTCACTTTTTTTTAAGTGTAAAGTTTAAAAAAAATGTCAACTGTTTTAAAACTTTCAAAGAGATTCATATGAGAAGTATAGCTGTAAAAGCAGAATACCCAGTGCATGGTGTGTTTTGTCAAAGAATGCTAAAAAAGCAATACAAATAGTGTCATGCAAGAAAACAAAAGCCCTTTGGCCCCATGCACGCAATCGTATTTTCAGTTCAAATCCAATCCGCTTCCAGATGCAAACCCATTCATTTCAATGGCGCTACACCATGTGCTGTCTACATGTATTTGTCCATGCTCCGGCCTGCAAAATTGATAGAACATGTCCTATTTGTGTCTCTTTTGTGGACAAGGATAGGAGATTTCTACAGGATAAAAAATGGTGGCATGTACACTGCCAGAATACAGCGGTTCTGTGATTTGTGTACCGCAAAATGGATATGGTCATGTCTTGTGTCTGGGACCTTTTTTCCCACAATGCTTGCGTTTTTAAGGCTCTATACTAAACAAATGTAAGAACCAGGTTTCCAACAAAGAAAAAAATATCAAAACATCAAAAGTGTCATGCTACATTTTTCAGAAAACACCAGAGACCCCAAAAACGCCACCTAATTAACAAAAACGACAGCAGCAAAAAAATGCTTATTTGTCCAGTATTTGCTTCTTCTCATAGCTACCGTAACATCTGAAGCTATCATGTTTACTACAAAAGATGCAGTAAAATCCAAAAATTCAAACAAGACCACTAAAAATACAAAAATGCAGAAAAAGGCGGGAAAAATCCTATGTGTAAAAACAGCTTTAAAGCGATCTCACTAAGACCACTCATGGAATTTCACAAAGATATTCAGTCAATCAGTAAAATAATGGAGGTGCTACCACTTTGACCTTGCAATCTCTGCAATCAATTGGAACTATCATTAGACAAGAATAGAGTCATTTTGGACTTATCCAGATATTTTTTGGACTCCGCACAGTAGGTCATTATCTGTAATGGGCCCATCATGCAGTCTGTGAAAAAGCCAAGCAGAATCAACAAGAGTCAAAGTGCAAGCACATTTAACATGCTTTAACATCATGATATTCCATTTTGAGACAGGTTGAGCAGTATACAGTATATGGCAACAGAATATGAAATGATGGCGCAAGGCTGAATCCACATGGGAACAAAATGCTTTGAATTTTACTGTCAGGTTTCCGAAGGTAAAATCCACACTCAATTACAATGGCAGGAAAGTGGATGAGGTTCTATTAATCTCATCCACATGCTACATACTTTTTCCATGGATTTTATGGATTTTCACTGAGGACTGCACTGCAGCAAGATGTGCATGATACGCAAACAGATTGTGACAACAGACTATTTGTAATAAACTAGTCTTGTAACGTGTAGCTGCCATTTTAGGAAAAAGTGTGAGGAAATCTGGATTTATTGCAAATCAAATCTTTCCTAAACTTCGGATCGAATTCCAGTTTGTATGCATCAATTTGCTCAACACTACTGACGACACCAGGGACCCCCGCTGATCATCTGCTTATTAAGACAGCAGCGCTTGCAGTAGTGCTGTGGCCTTCTCTCTGCAAACCAACCACAAAACCATACATTGTATAGTGGCTGTGCTTGGTATCACAGCTTGGCCCCATTCACTTCAATGGAGTTGAGCTATGTCTAGGCCATGAGACCGATAAACGTGACGTTACATGGCCTCGGGAAAGCTGGAGAAGGCTGTTGCACTACAGTAGGCACTGGTGCCTTCTCAGCTAATTAGCAGGTGTCCCAGGTGTCAGATCCCTACCAATCAAGTACTGATGACCTATCCAGAGGATAGGTCATCAGTGTAAAATTCCCCTTATCTAGGCCTGAGGAGGGTCAGAATGGTCCCATGTACAGTATTATTAGAAAAGGACATACATGCATTCCATGCTTTTGAGACTTATAGCAGATATTACTTGCTTTTTACTCATAAGAAGTGTAGACATAACTGTATTAGACACAACTTCTTAGGATGATGTGTTCAGTCTCCAGGCAGTCAAAAGTAGTTGGGAGACATTTGGATGCGATGGTGAAACTTGGAGAAGGAAATGGGTTTGTTAGGAAGAATCCAAAAGTCTCTGACTGCAATGGAGAGGAGCAGATGAAATCAAGAACCAAGAGTGAGAGAAGGCATCTACTTAAAGAGGTTGATCCTGAAAGGAGACATAAAATAGTTTTTCAATATGTCTTTTAAACTTGGAAGCAGACAAGTCTGCAACTTGACATCTTTCTGAGATCTTGGTTTAACCTCTATTCTCCTTTCTGAAGAATATTTCTACTAAGGTAATCAGTCTTATAAATGAACAGCTGAAATGGATGAATGTTATTTTCTGCCCATGTGAAAATTTCAGCCTCAACAGTTTCAAGATTTTTTTTTTCTAGTGCCATCATGTTGTTTATGTACATGACTGTAGTGATATAATCAGATACAATTTTAACATTCCTAGACTACACCTAGGGTCTAAGGGCTTTAAAAATTCCACATATTACAGATAATTCCATCAGATTTGTGGGAGCATGAACTAGGCTCTTGTCCTAGGTACCCAGAACAATTAGGAGGAATAAACACCCCATCCCTGACTGCTTATTCATGGAGATAATAAACAGCTCTTGCTAATACCATGTCACCCCTTTCTGTACATTTTTTGGACCACCCACCAGTAGCGAGCTGTTAACAAAAACCAGGGAACTCTCACCTTTATGTCCAGGGAAGATCTCAGTGTGTCCGTTTGCTAAGATGGAAAGATTGAAATATCCTTGCATGAGCCTGGGCCCATCTGACAGCCCAGATAATAGATATCAATAGACCTAGGGTGGTCATAATATCTCTGAATGATGTTATATTGACGTAGAAACAGGAAGAGGCCCAACAGGGATTCCTGTTTGTCTGCACGAAGAAAGGACACAAGTAGTTGAGAGTCTTAGAGCAACAGCCCCCCCACCCCACCCCCCACACAGAAAAACCTTCTGAAAGATGGGAATCAGATTTTACTTCTCTTGATATACCAGCCATCTTAACATATAGAATGTCTGCATATATTCTGAGCTGCCTGCAATTATTTGCATGTCATTTCGATATGAAATTAATAAACTCTTCTGTTGGTATAGACCTTTAGAAATAGTATTACCCATTCAAGACCGGAGCCAGATACCTCTGTGAGTGGGGTTAGATAAAGCTGTATTACTAGCTGACAATCTAATTAGATGTGCAGAAACTTTAGCCAAGTTTTAAGAAAAGGATAGGGCAGTACAGGTAGCAGCAAATCCTGGTCTTAACATGGCAGGATCTCTTCAGAAGGTCGTCAACATTTTTATCCATAGAGTCTTTGAGCAGTCCCGTATCTTCAAAGGGCAACAACAGGCAAAGTCGTCAAATATCTGATCCTCAGTGGATTTAGGTTCTTTAAGTTTCTCAATATTCATGGTTGCAATGATTTATTCTCCCCAGGGAAGCAAAAGGGCACTCTATTATCTACTCCTTTTGAGTTGTAATTAAAAAAAAAATCTGAATCCTGGTCACAAAGGATTTCACCATCATCCATATTAATATCTCTACAAATAATCCAAGTTAGGAGGGTGAGAAGAAGAAGTAGAGGCCTTAGGAGAGGATTCTGGCAGTCTCTGTTGTATAACAGAAGTAACTTTGTCTTTAATTAAAGATCTAATACTATCTAGGAAAACAGGAAACTCTTACGTGACAACTTTTTCTGTACATCTAGCACATAGTAGCTTTTTGTAGGAGGACAGAGGGGAATATTTATCAAACTGGTGTAAAGCAGAACTGGCTTAGTTGCCCAGAGCAACCAATCACATTCCATCTTTCATTTTTCACAGCTCCTTTGGAAAATCGAAGGTGGAATCTGAATGACTGTTATAGGCAAAAAGCCAGTTCTACTTTACAGCAGTTTGATAAATCTCCCCCAGAGATTTTTTACAAATGGCACACTTCTTGCTGGAAGATGTAGTGGTGAAACTTCCTTGCCCTAAAAATAATACAGAATAATACACAATAAATGACCTATGTAGAAAACAGAACAATCTTAAGAAGGCATGTAGAAAAGTAGGGAATGCTGGGGACTTTTCCAGGATCAGCAGACCAGTGAGGCACCTGGAGCAACCTACTCCAGTATCCACTAACTTGCAAATGCCATACTAATTTTTTAAAAGAACTGCCCCACCTCTAATCAGGTGGACCCCACACTGCTCCCATGAATCACATGCAGGGATGTCGACCTTTGCTGACATCACTGTTTCTACTGGTATTCTAGTGGTCAAATGATCAGTTCGAAAATCTGATTCTTTGAAGCAAATTAATACACTCACCGGCCACTTTATTAGGTACACCTGTCCAACTGCTCGTTAACACTTAATTTCTAATCAGCCAATCACATGGCGGCAACTCAGTGCATTTAGGCATGTAGACATGGTCAAGACAATCTCCTGCAGTTCAAACCGAGCATCAGTATGGGGAAGAAAGGTGATTTGAGTGCCTTTGAATGTGGCATGGTTGTTGGTGCCAGAAGGGCTGGTCTGAGTATTTCAGAAACTGCTGATCTACTGGGATTTTCATGCACAACCATCTCTAGGGTTTACAGAGAATGGTCCGAAAAAGAAAAAACATCCAGTGAGCGGCAGTTCTGTGGGCGGAAATGCCTTGTTGATGCCAGAGGTCAGAGGAGAATGGGCAGACTGGTTCGAGCTGATAGAAAGGCAACAGTGACTCAAATTGCCACCCGTTACAACCAAGGTAGGCAGAAGAGCATCTCTGAACGCACAGTACGTCGAACTTTGAGGCAGATGGGCTACAGCAGCAGAAGACCACACCGGGTGCCACTCCTTTCAGCTAAGAACAGGAAACTGAGGCTACAATTTGCACAAGCTCATCGAAATTGGACAGTAGAAGATTGGAAAAACGTTGCCTGGTCTGATGAGTCTCGATTTCTGCTGCGACATTCGGATGGTAGGGTCAGAATTTGGCGTCAACAACATGAAAGCATGGATCCATCCTGCCTTGTATCAACGGTTCAAGCTGGTGGTGGTGGTGTCATGGTGTGGGGAATATTTTCTTGGCACTCTTTGGGCCCCTTGGTACCAATTGAGCATCGTTGCCACGCCACAGCCTACCTGAGTATTGTTGCTGACCATGTCCATCCCTTTATGACCACAATGAACCCAACATCTGATGGCTACTTTCAGCAGGATAATGCGCCATGTCATAAAGCTGGAATCATCTCAGACTGGTTTCTTGAACATGACAATGAGTTCACTGTACTCAAATGGCCTCCACAGTCACCAGATCTCAATCCAATAGAGCATCTTTGGGATGTGGTGGAACGGGAGATTCGCATCATGGATGTGCAGCCGACAAATCTGCGGCAACTGTGTGATGCCATCATGTCAATATGGACCAAAATCTCTGAGGAATGCTTCCAGCACCTTGTTGAATCTATGCCACGAAGAATTGAGGCAGTTCTGAAGGCAAAAGGGGGTCCAACCCGTTACTAGCATGGTGTACCTAATAAAGTGGCCGGTGAGTGTATATCAGACCATGGACCTACTAGAGTCACTAGAGCTTACTTTGAATCATTTTATTTAGTCTTTTTTGAATTAGCATAGCTAAATAGTTGAACCCGATAAAGCCTATATTTACATTTTGCTGAAATTTTCAGTATAAACAGTAGTGATTGTTTAGTCATTAAAAATAAAGGAGGCAGGGTTCTTTTTAATCTCTTTGGGTGTAAAGTTGATACCATTTTTCCTATGTGAAAAATAATTAGTACTGAGTAGAGTGCACGATGCTTGTTAAAAAGCCTTACAATAGGATGTCTTCTGGACTATTTTGCAACCGTTTCCACCACCCAATGCTTTTTACATCTCATTGGCATTTTAGAACATTAATTGACTCATTATTCTAATTCATATTCAGGACAGGAAGTTGATTAAGAAAGGCAGATGCAGAATCTCCAGACACATTTGTCTTTGCGTTGTTTGTCCCAGCAGTTTACTCGAGTTATTAGAATACTTAGTAGGCATTACTGTAGAGAAAACAGAAAATGTGTTTCACTAAATAGTTTTCTCACTGGATTTTTTTCTTTATTTTCATAATTTTTTTTCTTTTCCACCCTGAAGCTATGCAGTACTGAATCACTTCCACTTACTTCACTTCCACCTTATAAAAACAAATATAAAAATGAATGTAAAGGTTCTGAACACTTTTGGGTGCAATTTTGTTTTATCATTGCATTTTGATAATTTGGGGTTGAAAATCATATTTTCCTGTAAGTCTTTATTAAAAGTTTTCAGCAGTTTTTTTCTCTACAGCTTTCACTACATCTACAGACTATTTCTCCCTGCCTCACACTAAATTCGTCAGGGAGCTGCTCTGAAAACTCTATAGTAAGTCTATAGCCTTAGGTATCTCTGAATGCCTGACAGCTCATAAACACTCATACAAGCCATATTCTTATCAAAATGAACTATAATGCAGCTATAATAAGTGTCAGGAGTTCAGAAATAAGGGATACAGACCAAACCATCAGAGCATGTCCCTAATGGATTTAGGATGAGGCAGGGAGCAACAGTCTGTAAATCTAGTGAAAATGAAAGCTGTAGAGGAAAACTGTTGATATTTTTTAATAAAGAGCAAAGAAACAAACATGCAAAAAAGAACAATCTGGATTGGGAATCATGCTGCTTTAAGTATTTGCAGGAACCAGACTTTGACATTAAATCAACTGTAATCTTTATTCAGACTATGAATTTTTAGGATGGAATCTTATTAAGTTAAGATCAGCATTACTTTCGTGTCAGCAGGGTACATGACCTAGCAAAGGCAGTATGAGCATGCAGTACTGTGGAGCTCCTGCCACAAGATCACTTATGATGGACATCCCATGCATCTGGAGAATAGCTCAGAAACGCAATGGTGAAGAAACAAACAAGGAGCCATGCTGAATCTGAGTCAGAAAGTCCCATCTAAAGAGCAGGGCAGTCTGTGCTGCTTTTTGAGCAGCAAGACCGGTTGCGATCTGGCAGTAGGGGGCTGTAACCTGAGAGCAGCTCCCTTTGTCCCCACATTTACTAGAGCTTCGGGTTTCTATAACAGCTTACAGTGGGGTGAATGGAAAGCTTAAAACTTCCCTTTTGTCTTCCTGGTTTCTATATCTTGGCTACAGGAGGAACGGGCACTTGTGCAGAAATGTTACAACCTCAGCAGTTTGGAGCAGTGTGTTGGAAGTCTGGAAAGCTCGTACAAGCAAGAAGTGAGCTCCTCAGAAATGGACACTAAAGTTAAGGAGGTCTCTGGTGGTTGGGTAGCTAGGATATCGAATGTAGATAAATTTAACTCTGAAATGGGACACCCATGACCAACATATTGAACAGTTATACCAGCTCCATGATGATATGGAAAATAGAAGCTTATTAAATAATATTCAAATTCCGAGGGTTGCCACAATCCATTAAAAGGAGTCTGTCACCAACTTTTCACCAATATAACTAAGAGCACTGCCCCACATAAGATTGCAGACACATTCCAGACACACCTGTGTGCACTTTGTGTCTTTAGTTCATGTTTAGCAGAAGCACTTTTATTCTGCTGGAAAACAGCTCCCAAGTGCCCAGCTGAAAGTGAAAGTAAAAACAGCTTTCACTCCTGACTCAATTTCTAACAGCTATATCTTCTAATATAGTGGATATAATGCTCATATTTCTAGTGGCTACCTATCCCAAAATATGAGCAAATAAAGCAGCCCTCCCCTCTTCAGACTGGTTTGCTCTGGGCACTTGCAGCAGCAGAGCTGGGCACTTAGTTGCTGTTTTCCAGCAGAATAAAAGTGCTTTTTCTGGACATGGAATACAGACACAAAGTGCACAAAGGTATGACTGGAATGTGTCTGCAATCTTCTATGGGGCAGTATTCTTAGTTATATTGGTGAAAAATAGGTGACAGACTCCCTTTAAAAAATATGGATCTCATTTCCACATTGCAGGGCATTTTTGGTGACATCCTCAGAAACCCAGTTTTAGTGACTGATAGAACTCATAGAGACTTGGGTCCAATCAACCCTGATGTACAGAAACCCTGTGATGTGATGTCATATGCACTACTATTCTGTTAAGAAATAAATTATACACAAGGCTAGAAATGTGGATTTGTATTATTTTGAGGGTGCACAGATCATATTCCTGCATAATCTTTTCCGCTCTACACTTCTGAAACGTAGTGCCCTGTGCTCTCTATTGCATCTAGTGTGAAAAAATGGAACCTCTTATTATTGGGCTTATTATTGGGGTTTCCCATTTTAACTGGTGATAAGGAGAGGTGGGAGAAGTTTGAACCTCCATGAACCATCTGATCTACGCTCCCTTCTTGTGGCATTGAAGTTTCCTGAAGTTACTTTGCTGGATTGAACTAGGAGGGTGGTGGAGTGATTGAGTAGGTAACTGAGTGCTGGAAGAGCTTAACTTGATGACATCCAGTGTTGGCTCATTTTAGTTACTTCATTTGAAATTGGCCTAGGTATCAGAGTTCCTTATTGGGGGAATAGTTTATTAGCTCTTCAAATACAAGCCTTATCTTTATGAGAATCTTGGATATCCCTCGGGTCGCTCCTCTGCTCCTACTGGTTCCTCATAGGCATAATAAAGAAGGTGTTGATGTGACCTGGGGGGGGGGGGGGCAGAACATGATGGCTATACTTTGAATATCACAGCTTACTTCTCTGTACATTGTGCTTCTATGTTCCATAATATATCTAAGCTTGGATTCCAGGGAATGGAATTGAAAACTTAGGGGGAGATTTATCAAACTGGTGTAAAGTAGAACTGGCCTAGTTGCCCATAGCAACCAATCAGATTGCACCTTTCGTTTTCACAGCCCCTTTGGAAAATGAAAGGTGAAATCTGAGTGGTTGCTATGGGCAAGTATGCCAGTTCTACTTTACACCAGTTTGATAAATCTCCCCCATAATGAGTATCTCCTGGATGATGCAGTGTGTAAGAGTGCAGTTGAGACCGCTATTTCACATTTTGCTGTCAATCATTCTATGAATAACACATCATTGCCTTTACAATGAGAGACACTTAAGTATGTTGTTAGGGGGGTTCTGGTCCAACAGGATTCTAGAATAATGAAAGTGTGGGAAACTACTTTAGATCAACTTTTTTCTAAATTCGCAGGTCGTTATGCTCACCTGCCTCTTATGGAGCTAGATGCTAAAATACGGGCATATGTGGAAGAAACTGCTCTGCTTATTATTTCAGAGGATTTAATGCTGACTTTGGATTCATCATTTAATGGGAGAAATAGGATCTGTGGTTATGTCTTTAAAAGGGGGGGGGGGGGGTAAAAGTCTAGGGCCTAATGACTTCACGCCCCAATTTTATAAGATGTTTCACACTCCTCTGTTTAATTTTTTAACTAAGTTGTTTAACAGTATCTCACTCTCATTTTCTTAAACAGGCTCTTGAAGCTCATGTGATGGTGCCTCTTAAGCTTAATAAGGACTTTTCTGTTCTCTATCGCCCTCTTTCTTTGATTAATTGCAATATTTAGATCTACTCTAAAATATTGGCTACTAAGTTGGCTTGGGTGATACCTGAAGTCATACACACAGATCAGGTAGGTTTTGTGTTTAGCAGGGAGACAAAAGACAACACGATTTAGGCTTGTTTCACATCTGCATTAAGCAGATCTGGCACGCTGTTCCGGCCAAGAACATCCTGCTAGATCTGCATAAATCCAGATATGAAAAAGGCCTAAGACCATTTCTTTTATATTTCACACTAAGTGCATTAACCTACCTATGTGCCTTTTATCTGTTAGTGCCAAAAAGGCATTTGATAGAGTACATTGGCAGTTTTTATCAGTTTTCATGAGGCAGATGGGGCTTGGCCAATGCTTTATAAACAGGGTATTGACCCTTTATTTTACTCCTATGGGTGCGAGCCAATGGTCTTTTGTCTGATTCCTTGTTGATTAATAATGGCACTCAGCAAGATTGGCCCTTGTCTCCCTTGCTATGCATACTTACAATGGAAAATTTGGTGATGACATTTCATCAAAACCCGAATATATTAGGCATTTTGGTTGAGAAATCCTAACACAAGCTTGCCCTATACCTTGCCCTATTTACTATATGTCTCCTCTCCCAATATTTTATAGGTTTGGGGGTTTAATCAACTTTAAAGCTAATGTGTCTAAAACCGGGGCTTTAAATGTGTCGTTACCAGAGCACTTAGTTCAATCTCCTAGGGCTAATGTTTCTTTTATATGACAGTCCCATACTCTTACTTATTTTGGGATTCAGAGCCCATCTCAGCTCCACCAATTGTTTGCCTTGAACTATATTCCCACTCCCTCCTCAGTCCTAAAGTTCAGGCACCCATCACAGACCTCTCTGCTGAAGACCTAGCCGCCTACTTCACAGAGAAAATAGAAGATATCCGCCATGAAATCAGCCACTAAGTGGTATTGATCCCCTTCCCCCCTGTATCTCCTCTGGCTTACTGTCCACGTTTGACCCAGTCACTGAAGAAGTAGTCTCCAGGCTCCTCTCTTCTTCTCGGCCTACCACATGTACTTCTGACCCTATTCCCTCACACCTACTCCAGTCTCTCTCTCCGGCTATAACTACTCACCTAACAAAAATCTTAAGACTCTCTGTCTCTTCTGGTATCTTCCCCTCCTATTTCAAACACTCTATTATTACTCCATTAATTAAAAAAAAAAAACATTTCCTGACCCATACTGCACAACTAACTGCAGACCTGTCTCCAATCTTCCCTTCATCTCTAAACTCCTGGAGCGTCTGGTCTACTCTCGTCTCATCCGCTCTCTCTCTGATCCAGGGGCATAACTACCATAGAGGCAGACCATGCGACTGCTATGGGGCCCAGGGCAAGAGGGGGCCCAGTCTTGGGATTATGCCCTCTTCCACTAGGGTTGAAAACTTGATCAGGACTCTAGCCTCTAAAGGAACAACTTTTAGCAAATGAGGCAGTGGAAAAATGGCCCAAGGGTCATTGAAAAGGGTTTAGGTAGAAAACGTTCTGTCCTGTGTGTGGGGCCTGATTTGATCCCTGCTATGGGGCCCTTACGTCTCTATGTACGCCACAGCTCTGATCACTCTCTCCTTGATCCACTACAATCTGGTTTCCGCCCCTACATTCAACGGAAACTGCCCTCACCAAACAGACAAATGACCTCCTGACAGCAAAATGCAATGGTGACTGCTCTCTTCTCATTCTCCTTGACCTTTCTGCAGCTTTTGACACTGTAGACCACCATCTCCTACTCACCATGCTCCAATCCATCGGCCTAAAGGACACTGTCCTCTCCTGTTTTTCTTCCTACATCTCTGGTCGCTCTTTCAGTGTTTCATTCGCTGGCTCCAATTCTTCCCATCTCCCCCTTGCTGTTGCTGGATTTCCTCCGGGTTCTGTCCTAGGCCCTCTCCTCTTCTCTCTGTACACAGCCCCAATTGGATAGACTAGGTTTCCAGTACCATCTCAATGCTGATGACACACAACTATACATTTCATCCCGTGACATCACCCCTGCTGTATTACAGAACACCAGTGACTGTCTCTGTGCCGTCTGTAACATTATCTCCTCTCTCTTTTTGAAACTAAATCTTTCAAAAACTGAACTTCTTGTGTTCTCTCCATCTACTAACCTACCTCAAAGCAAAAAAGAAAAAATAGTACAGCACCTGTTTGATGATCAGAGATGCTTGGCAGGATGCACGTCTATTCAGGGGTCCAGTCCAGAGACTCCAAAACATTCATGTATAAAAGTAGAAATAACGACAGCATCCTCTTCTTGCTGAAAATGGTGGTTTTTAATCCATAAGGATACCCATAACACGTGCAAAATTAAAGGCCAGTATACGTGCATCAGACATCATATGTAGTGTACATGCTACAATGTCCGTGTGGCTTACTGTATGTAGGCGAAACCACCAATGCTTGCAAGTAAAGAATAGGGCAACATAAATCCAAAATTAGAAATAAAGCCCTTGAATTTCCAGTCCCGAAACATTTTGAACTTCTACAGCATAATGTGAGCCAACTGAGGTTTAGGGTCATAGACCATGTTCCCCCGATGAGATGTAGGGGGGACAGGGAGAGGATCCTAAAACAGAAGGAGCTCAAGTCTATTTATGAGTTAAATACCCTATATCCTAGGGGTATGAATATAGATTTCTCTATGACTCCCTTCTTATAAGTAGGGATCTCTGGCAGAGACATTAAGTACAGTACATTTTGTGAATTGTTTTTTTAACCTGCTGCTTTTATTTTCACAGATGGTTGATTGCACAATTGGACATTTAGTGGACTTGTGTCTCTTTGGGGCTGTAAGAGGAACTCTACTCCTAAATCTGGAGTAAAACTATTAATTTATATGTTTCTGTCAGCCCTGTGATGTCTGTCTGGCATTTGAATGACAGACATTATAGGCTGATGCCTTTCTGTTGCATTTGAAGGGAAGTGATGAACTGTGTTTTGATGTATGTTTTTTCGTGTATTAACTTTTTGATATAGATAATGACACTCTATTTATATATCCATATGTTACTGAATATATGCCTTACCTATATTTGTGCCCATAGATGGACAGATATGCTCAGTAATGTACCTATTAGTTCCCTTTCCAACTTTTGCCATTAAACAATTGGATTTTTTGAAGTGGGGATAGGCTTGGAGTCTATTGAATATACACAGAATAGCTACCGTTACTGGAAGGACTTAAAGGGGTATTCCCATCTAACCAATATAGTTTGTATAGTTAGATATAGCCATACCAATATTATTACTAATAGAGTGTTTTTTTTATAAAATGTACCGTTTAGAAGATTTTCCTATTTATATAGGCATTGTCCCACACACATCAGTCAGGCCGTTGCCTCTAGTTACGACCACCGCGGCCATGTAGTAGTGGTGATCGGCTTATTCTTGTTCAAACCCGCTCTGAGGTAACTGTACGCACATTACATGAGCATGCACAGACACATCTTAGAGTTGTAGCATTTTTGCCTGCTCTTCCAAAACGCAGAGAAACAGATCCTGTTCCAAAATCAATTCATCTCTATGGAGCAGGATCCGTTTATAAAGTCTGCATTTGGACGGATCGTGTCCAGATGTGAAAGTACCCTAAGATGTGTCTCCGCATGCTCATACAATGTGCGTTCACAATACAGCAGTTACCTCAGAGCGGGTTTAAAAAGGAGCAAGCTGGCCACCACTACTACGTGTCCGCGGTGGTCGTAAATAGTGGCAACGGCCTGACTGATGTGTGTGGGACAATGGATATAGAAATAGGAAAATCTTCTAAACGGTACATTTTATATAAATACATTCCATTAGTAATAACATAGTAACATAGTAACATAGTTTATAAGGCCGAAAAAAGACATCTGTCCATCCAGTTCGACCTGTTTTCCTACAAGTTGATCCAGAGGAAGGCAAAAAACCCCTGTGCGGTAGAAGCCAATTTTCCTCACTTTAGGGGAAAAAATTCCTTCCCGACTCCAATCAGGCAATCAGAATTACTCCCTGGATCAACAACAACCCATATCTAGTAACTATAACCTGTAATATTATTAACCTCCAGAAATACATCCAGGCCCCTCTTGAACTCTTTTACTGAACTTACCATCACCACCTCCTCGGGCAGAGAGTTCCATAGTCTCACTGCTCTTATCGTAAAGAATCCTCTTCTATTTTTGTGAACAAACCTTCTTTCCTCCAGGCGCAGAGGATGTCCCCTCGTCATGGTTACTGTCCTTGGGATAAAGAGATCATGGGAGAGATCTCTGTACCGACCCCTGATATATTTATACATAGTTATTAGATCTCCCCTCAGTCGTCTTTTTTCTAAAGTGAATAACCCTAATTTTGATAATCTTTCTGGGTACTGTAGTCCACCCATTCCAGCTATGACTTTAGTTGCCCTCCTCTGAACCCTCTCCAGCTCTGCTCTGTCTGCCTTGTTCACAGGAGCCCAGAACTGTACACAGTACTCCATGTGTGGTCTGACTAATGATTTGTAATGATATTGGTATAGCTATATCTTACTATACAAACTACATTGGTGAGATGGGAATACCCCTTTAATTCACCTTGATCTGAGAATGTTTAATGATATCAGACACGTGTTTAAGAGTATCTTGCCATCCAGTTACTTTGGCCCCTTATACTTGCAAAAGAAATGGGGATGTGCGCTCAAGGGATAATCAACATAGAATGTTTATAAGAGAAATGGTAAAGTGCGCTTAAGAGAGAAACAATGTATAGCGGCGATTACGCATGGTAGCACGGCATAGCGCTCCTTTTGTTATTAGGTAGCGCAGCACTAAATATTGGAAGGCATCGCGTTACAAATCACATGCCCGCGCTCCCTAATAGCGTTCCTGTTGCTGGGAGACTCGGGGCTAGGTATCACGTGATGTAACGTCATGGTTCTCGTGATCGCGGTTACCTCTTGCGAGACTGACACCATTAGACATGCGCATGAATGTCTATGTATACACGTTACTTCTGGGCATGAACGGAAGTGTGCAATGGGCAAATAGAGTATTAATTATGAATATCAGGTATATTATATATGTTCCTTATCACTATTGATTAGCTCCCTATATAAGAGAATACTTGGAATATATGCAAATAGAATTTTTATGGATAGATGCAGATTGGAGTAAGTGGTTCTGGGTCAACCCTGATGATATCACTAGGTATGGGGTTATAAATGTTTGGTGCACATGGTTATATGCATGCTTGATAAAGGCTGAGTGGCAGCTGAAACATTGCACGTGTTATGGGTATCCTGATGGATTAAAGAAGAACTCCCGCAAAAAATTTTATTCTCTGACCTGTTAGAAAGGTGCAGGTCAGTGTAGTGAAGGTCATTTTCTTATCAGTGACTGTTTCTGTGAGTAAAAACCTCTCTTCCTTTTGTAGCTGGGTCATGTGACCAACTCCCTGACCTCCAACTGACCCAGGACAGAAAGCCAGTCACTGCTCTATTCATTCCTATGGGAGCCTCACTTTCAGTCTCATAGGAATACATAGAGAATTAGACTTCCTGTCCACACATAAATCTATGTGTGAGTTGGTGGGTCTAATTGCTGGTCACATGACACAGATAAGAAACTTCAGGATGATAGAAGTCAAAAATTCAGACACTGGTAAGAAAATGACATTCACTACAGATTACATCATGTACATTTCTAGCAGGACATGGAATAAAATTTTTGTCGGGAGTTCTCCTTTAAATACCACCATTTTCAGCAAGAAGAGGATGCTGTCGTTATTTCTACTTTACTAACCTACCTCAACCTGATATCTTCCTCTCAATGTGTGACACCACCATCACTCCTAGGCAGCATATCTGCTGTCTCGGGGTAACGTTTGAAACTGATCTTTCTTTCACTCCATATATTCAATCTGTCTCCCGTTTATGTTGCCTGCACCTCAAAAACATCTCTAGAATCTAGCCCTTTCTCACTATGGAAATGCAGTAACCGGGGTGCCGTGGTTGCTACGGGGGCGACCCTTTCCCCCTCCAGGGCCCTCTAAGGTGTTTTCCCTTTATGTCCCAGTGGTAGGAGTGCCAAGGGGATTTAGGCCACTCACGTCTTTAGTGGTGTTGTCACGGTGTTCCTACCTCGTGAGACGAACAGGCCCCAGGCGGTGGCTCCGGCTGCAATAAATTTACTAGGAGTAGTAATTGAGGGTCGTCCTGTGGGAATGATGCGCAGACTTGTATGAAGGGTCCAACGTAGTTTTATTAACTTATCTCTGAACGCAGATAACTAGGTTCATTCCTTCAGCTTGGTGTCCAGCAAGTGCAGCTATTACTTATACTTGGCAGATGCTTGGTAATTCAAGTTTCAGGCTTCCTGTTCTAAGTTGAGGTTAGCTCTTAAGTCTGGCTTCCTTTGAGAGTATTGTTGTGCCTTATTACAGGCTATATTACTCTGTCTTTAGGGCGCAGCAGAGCTGAAGGTGCTCTGCTGCCCTGCACATGTCCTCCCTGGATGGGGTACAGGGGACAACTCCCTGACTAAAAAACAAAAACTGTCTTAACTGTCATTTCCTCTCACTGCCGGAAGTTGGAAGAGCTTAACTTCTCTCCAGCAGAGGAGGTCAGAATGGACTAAAGACTGTACCATTCTGGTAAAACTACATCTGAATCTGCCATAGTATTTACTGACACCTGCTGGTCCACCAGGTACATTACATGGGAAACAGTTGCATAACATTGAATATAATACATATTAATGCTGGTGATGACATTAATGCACGGAATTACATTTCCAAAGTAGCACACAGATAGGAGCTGGTTATGAAGAGTTGTAACACTACTCCGGGGTGTTACATTCCCCCTTACTTAAAGTCAAGCCGTCCTCGGCTTGTGCTTAGGAGGTGCTCGTAGGGTACCCAAGGGAAATTAAAGTGCTGCATGAAATAGATACATATAAATGACATTACATACATATATAGACAATTGAGCTACTATGTTGGTACGTTCCTGCCTTGTGAGTAGGGTGTCCGATCTCTGTTATCCCCTCTCAGCAGACAAACAACCTATGTAAACTGCACTAAGCAACCATTTCTAACTGACTCTGAATATTTTGGCCATAAAATACCAAAGAAAGCATGGGGGTGTCTTCACTCTGTAATCCCACCATTGTGAAATGATAAGCCCACAAACAGAAGGGTGGCTTTATCCTGTAATCCCTTCCAAGCACCAAAGTCTGATAATGCTTTACGCTTTGTCACCTTGATGTCTATCAGTAGCTGCAAGTTATTTTTTCCTGGAGGCGGTGCACGAGGCCTCAGGACATAGTGAACTAGGCGGAGGAATCCTGCCCGTCCTACCACAGTTCCAGTGAGAGACTATACGCTCTCCTGACACATATAAGACACATCTATAGCAGCGAGGATAACCCTGAAGGAATAAGAGAAAACTGCTTGTGGCTCTGACACCTGGCTACCATGAACCGTTAGTGTGAAACGCCCTCAGAGGCAGCATGTATATCTGAGGTAGAGACAAGTAAGGTGCTAACTATCTTGCTAAGTGCATGACCATACATTAAAGTGCATTAGAGGACACATTGTGGCACCTGCAAAGAAACACACACAATGGGCAATATTCTTGAACGTTGCTGAAATATAAAATATTAGTGCAAACATTTAAGGGCAAATATATTAAAGGCAGAATGTACGCATTTTCATACATTTGTGTATAATTAAATAAGCATGTATATGCATCAACTATTACTGGGATAATATAGTAGACCCATGGATACATTTAAGTCCATCTTTTCTTCTTCTTTAGCTTGAGACTGGAACAAAGTCCCAAATTCAATTGAAATTTGTAATCCACATGGGTAATAAAATAGTTTATAAATAGCAGAAAAGGTTTCTTGACAAACCCTTTTAAAAGTGATTTCCCAACAACCTGAAAAGGGGGGGAAAAGGATGTGGTGCGCAAACATTGCACAACTTGGATTGTTAAAGATGGGGGGAGTCCTGACACACGTGTCTCTCTGGATGGAGAACCAAACAGGGCAACAATAACATAAAATAAAGCCAACAGGCTCTTACCCTTCAAGGCTCAGTCCACGTGGTGGCTCCCATTAGTCTTTGATGGTTCTTGTATGCAGCAGGTTAGTGCAGGCTTCTTCTATTGGAAGGCCTGCAAGTCCTCCTCGCTGCTGCTGGAACTGAAGGACATTAGAGGGCGCTCCTGCCTCTGGTAGGCCTCACGGTAGGCCGCGGCCTTTCCCCAGCGTCCTCTCAAGGATAATTGTGGCACCGGTCTAGGCAGGGTCCCAGTGGTCACACGGGTGACGGTGGCAGCCATTTGGGAATGGACCCTGTAAGGCCCAGATGCTCCTGCCGGGGTCACTGGTGACAGAATTTCAGGTTTAAGGGGCTCAGAAAGAGGCCTACCCCTGGCAACTGATTGTGCTGCTGGTGCCTCCTGTATCAGGTGGTACGTGGCCAGGGGGTTGAAAATAAATTTACTTGCAGATATTTGTCCCACCTGGAAAACTGGCGGTGAAGGTAATCCTGGGATGAGAGGCTCTGGCTCGCTGGTCTTGGTCCCGGTACGCTGGTGCCTTCTCTTTCTCTGCTTCGAGGCACCGGAGCAGTTGCGGTGACCGTCGCTGGCGATGGCTCCTCCCACTCTTCGGCAGGCTCCTCTGTTCTTCGGGGCCTCTGGATCACCCTGATTCCGGTAGCGAAGGGGCCTTGCAGACTTTCCATCGGGGTGTACTCCACGAAGTCGCCGGCATGGAGGTTATGCTGGGATGGAGGAAGGTACGGCCTCTTGACGGAGCGGCGATTCACATAATACTCCACTGCTGTCTCTTCGTCAGTAAGGAACCCGACCCCGCGCTCCACATTGAACCAGAGCACGGTTCCGGTGCGCCTCTCAAGCTTCGGGTCTCCAGGCCGGGGGTGTTCCAGGACTTCAACCACCCACTCTTCCACTCGCCGTTTATACTCCCAGCAGGTATACACATTCTTCGTAACTTCTGCTGGTACGATGAGGTTCTGCCTCAGGTCATCCGGCTTAGGCCTCACCGACGGGGTCACTCCAGCCACCGCTCTGCGTTCCTTCTCTAGAGTGCCAACGGGGACGTTCTTAGCTCGTACGTACGGAGGTTTCTGTACAGAGCCTCCAGCCGTCTCTCTCTTTCCCTCCACCAAATTAGAAGTGGTGGCAGGTACTCCAGCTGCCGCAGCCGGCGGGACGGTCTCGGCCAGGTTCTTCTTTCGCCAGGTACTCAGATTGAGTCGATCCAGGGTAATTTCTTCCCCTCGGGGTTCAGGCTCGTAGGGGTAGGTACCCCACACCATGTCTCCCCAGCTAGGGCCACGCGGACGGGACACCATCTTGACCACGCTCTCCTTCTTCGTGCAAACAGGAGATGGAGGAGGAGCTAAGGGGGCGGAGTCTTTGCTCTCAACGCTCCCCACAGTAAGTTCCTGGCGGGCTGGATTGGATTTTCCCGCGTTACAGAGGGGCGTGCCATGGTTTTCCCGCTCTTGAGGGGGCGGTTTCTTTTCTTCTGCATGAAGAAGCTGCGCCACTAACGAAAAAATGGCGTTGTTAACCCTTCTGGTGCCGGCGCGCAGCGTTTTGCGCCGTCTGCACCGCAGCAACTGTAGTAAAGTCATTTTTAGGGAACATCTGTCAAATTTCCTGGCCTTGTTGATAAAAGGCAATTAGCTTAAAGTCTGTTTTAGGGATGGCTGAACTGTGGCCTTAACGGTATAGGCACGTCAGACTCATCCTGTTCGTGACGCCATTTTTGCAGTGACCGGGGTGCCGTGGTTGCTACGGGGGCGACCCTTTCCCCCTCCAGGGCCCTCTAAGGTGTTTTCCCTTTATGTCCCAGTGGTAGGAGTGCCAAGGGGATTTAGGCCACTCACGTCTTTAGTGGTGTTGTCACGGTGTTCCTACCTCGTGAGACGAACAGGCCCCAGGCGGTGGCTCCGGCTGCAATAAATTTACTAGGAGTAGTAATTGAGGGTCGTCCTGTGGGAATGATGCGCAGACTTGTATGAAGGGTCCAACGTAGTTTTATTAACTTATCTCTGAACGCAGATAACTAGGTTCATTCCTTCAGCTTGGTGTCCAGCAAGTGCAGCTATTACTTATACTTGGCAGATGCTTGGTAATTCAAGTTTCAGGCTTCCTGTTCTAAGTTGAGGTTAGCTCTTAAGTCTGGCTTCCTTTGAGAGTATTGTTGTGCCTTATTACAGGCTATATTACTCTGTCTTTAGGGCGCAGCAGAGCTGAAGGTGCTCTGCTGCCCTGCACATGTCCTCCCTGGATGGGGTACAGGGGACAACTCCCTGACTAAAAAACAAAAACTGTCTTAACTGTCATTTCCTCTCACTGCCGGAAGTTGGAAGAGCTTAACTTCTCTCCAGCAAAGGGGGTCAGAATGGACTAAAGACTGTACCATTCTGGTAAAACTACATCTGAATCTGCCATAGTATTTACTGACACCTGCTGGTCCACCAGGTACATTACATGGGAAACAGTTGCATAACATTGAATATAATACATATTAATGCTGGTGATGACATTAATGCACGGAATTACATTTCCAAAGTAGCACACAGATAGGAGCTGGTTATGAAGAGTTGTAACACTACTCCGGGGTGTTACAGAAACAACAACAAAAACTCTCACTGTTGCCCTGATCCATTCTCGTATCAATTATTGCAACTCACTATTAATTGGCCTCCCCCTCACCAGACTCTCCCCGCTCCAATCTATTCTTAATGCAGCAGCCAGGGTCACCTATCTGTCCAACCGCTACTCTGATGCCTCCGTCCTGTGCCAGTCATTGCACTTGCAACCCGTACACTATAGAATCCAATTTAAACTGCTTGTTCTCATCCACAAAGCCCTCCACAGTGCTGCACCCCTCTACATCTCTTCCCTCATCTCTGTCTACCACCCCACCTGTGGCCCACCCCAGCCAATGACTTACGACTGACTTCCACAAAAATCCGAACCTCTCTCTCCTGGCTCCAAGATTTCAGCTGATTTTAGGCCAAAATGGGTAAAATGTGCAGGTTATTAAATTGTCCCCAAAGGAGTCTATAGCCTTTAAAGACTATGGAAAACTTTGCACTGATTTTTTTATTTTTTTCATTAATTATTTGCTTCCTAATTCCACAATTAAACAACATTCTAAATTATAAAAATGTTCCTGCCATTTTGTTTCTGCAGCGTGTGTTTAAGTCTTACACCTAGCTGGTGGTGCAGCTGAGGTTGTAAATCAAACTTCTGCTCTTGCTACTGTTGGCTGTCTTTGCTCCTCTCCAACGTTCTCTCAATGTAAAGGCTGGCCACACACATTAGACAGAGTAAATGTTAACCAAATTCGCCCATTTTAACAGGACCAGTCAGCCAACTATTGTGCATGATTTATTTGGTCTCAGGGAGATTAGCTACTGCCAGAGATGTCCAACAGCAGCGTCTTCCCCTCTCCCTATTAAGGACACATGCATCCTCAGCCAAGCAAGCATATGTATGGAGGGCAGGGTGAGGAGAGACAGCTGTTTGTACACACAGTGTCAGAAAATATAGTGTACTCATGCCCAGTGGCGTACCTACGTTATTTGTCACCCATGGCGGGTACTTTCTCTGGCACCCCCCTGCCCCACCCCCGAAACCATAAAAACCTTAATTTTTACATTTAAATATACTGAAATATTTAATTGGTTTGAAATAACATTTTTTATCGCTAGTAAACAGCAAATAAGACAATTGCAGGTAATTGAAAATTTAAAGGGAATCTGTCACCATGAAGATACAATGTAAGCTACAGGCAGCATGTTATCAAGCAGGAGGAGCCGATCAGACTGATATGTATATAGTTTTGTGGAAAAAGATTCTTTAATTACTTATCTCTTAGAAACTCATTTTTATATCATTGTCTGTCTGTCTGTTCTCTATGCGCGACCAAACTACTGGACCGATTTTCACCAAATTCGGCACACAGGTACATCAGGTGTCCGGGAAGGTTTTAGACCAGGTCTCATCTCTCTAGGACGTACCGTTCCCGAGATATTCCCAAAATATGATCTCCATTAGCCAACATTACAACTGGGAACTTTGGTTTTAAACTCCAACTGCCATTCTCTGCAAAGGCACACACAGGGAGGGCAGGTTTCCATAACAACCAGGTAATTATCAGCAGCTGAGGATCTCATCCATTTCTATTTACTGACACTGTTAAAGGTATTCCGGTTACCATAAATATAACTTATGTTTTTTTCTATTACTACAGTTCAGTAGTAATAAAAGATGTTTTCCTCCACTGCTGCTTATTGCGTGGGCTCATAAATAAGCATGGTATTGACCTTTAATTCAGGCCACCCTAAAAGAAGTACTTAAAACCCCCGCCCCAGGTCTCACTAAGCCACACCCCCAACTCTGTCAGGCCACACCCCCTTTCACTCCGCAGCCAACAGAGATTGAAAAAATAAAGGTAAAAATCAACTTCTGTCAGCTGCAGGGATGGGTGGGAGGTTGACTTTCTTTCTGCAACAACACACACAAACATTAAATAAAATAGATTAAATCCACCCATGCGAAGCGTCTTGCTAATCCACGCCCCCGACTAGCAAGACGCAGCTGACAGAAGTTGATTTTTACCTTTATTTTTTCAATCTCTGTTGGCTGCGGAGTGAAAGGGGGTGTGGCCTGACAGAGTTGGGGGTGTGGCTTAGTGAGACCTGGGGCGGTCACGCCCCCTCCCACTCCGCAGCCAACAGGGATTGAAAGAATGAAGGGAAAAATAAACTTCTGTCAGCTGCAGGGGTGGGAGGGTGAATTTCTCTCTGCAATGACACACAAAATTTTAGATGAAATAGACTAATTTCAGACTCCAACCGTTCGAAGCATCTTGATAATCCACAACCCCAACTCTGCCAGGCCACGCCCCCTCCCACTCCGCAGGCAACGGGGATTGAATTTCTCTCTGCAACGACACACAAAAATCGTAGATGAAATTGACTAATTTTAGACTACGACCATTCAGTACTAATAAAAGATGTTTTTTTCCACTGCTACCCATTGCGGGTCCCCATAAATTACCATGTCATCGACCTGTAATTCATGCCACTCTGACCCCCGCCCCAGATCTCGGGAAACCACGCTCCGACTCTGTCAGGCCACGCCTCCTCCCACTCCGCAGCCAATGGGGATTGAAAAAATGAAGGTAAAAATCAACTTCTGTCAGCTGCAGGGGTGGGAGGGAAGTTGGATTTCTTTCTGCAACAACATACAGAAACATTAAATGAAATAGATTAAATATACCCAAGCAAAGCAATGTTTTCTTCCACTGCTACCCATTGTGTTTCCTCAAATTACCATGGCATTAACCTATAATTCAGGCCACCCTGAAATGAAGGACTTAACCCCCCCCCCGTGTCCCATTAAACCACGCCCCCTCCCACTCCGCAGCCAATAGGGATTGAAAAAATGAAGGTAAAAATCTATTTCTGTCAGCTGCATTGACTTTCTCTCTGCAACGACACACAGAAACATTAAATAAATAGATGAAATATACCCAGGTGAAGCCGGGTCTTTCTGCTAGTAATTTATAAATTTAAATTCCTGCTCATTCACTGACTGAAGACAAGGAGGAGGTCCTATCAGTGATGACAGTGTTCCCTCTATGACTGTGTATACAGAGGTAGCTGTCAATCACTGACTGAAGACAAGGAGGAGGTCCTATCAGTGATGACAGCCTTCCCTCCTACTGTGTATACAGAGATAGCTGTCAGTCACTGACTGAAGACAAGGAGGAGGTCCTATCAGTGATGACAGTCTTCCCTCTATGACTGTGTATACAGAGATAGGTGTCAGTCACTGACTGAAGACAAGGAGACGGTCCTATCAGTGATTGGCAGTCTTTCCTCTATGACTTTGTATACAGAGATAGCTGTCAATCACTGACTGAAGACAAGGAGGAGGTCCTATCAGTGATGACAGTCTTCCCTCTATGACTGTGTATACAGAGATAGCTGTCAGTCACTGACTGAAGACAAGGAGACGGTCCTATCAGTGATTGGCAGTCTTTTCTCTATGACTGTGTATACTGAGATAGCTGTCAGTCACTGATAGCCCTGATTCCTGGAATTCAAAGCCCAGAATGAGCAGGAATTTAAATGTATAAATTACTAGCAGAAAGACCCGGCTTCGCCTGGGTATATTTCATCTATTTATTTAATGTTTCTGTGTGTCGTTGCAGAGAGAAAATCAATGCAGCTGACAGAAATTGATTTTTACCTTCATTTTTCAATCCCTATTGGCTGCGGAGTGGGAGGGGCGTGGTTTAATGGAACACGGGGGGGGTTAAGTCCTTCATTTCAGGGTGGCCTGAATTATAGGTTAATGCCATGGTAATTTGAGGAAACACAATGGGTAGCAGTGGAAGAAAACTTTGCTTTGCGCGGGTATATTTAATCTATTTCATTTAATGTTTCTGTGTGTCGTTGCAGAGAGAAAGTCATCCTCCCTCCCATCCCTGCAGCTGACAGATGTTGATTTTTGCCTTCAATTGTTCAATCTCCATTGGCTGCGGAGTGGGAGGGGTCATGGCCTGACTGAGTCGGGGGCGTGACGTTGCAAGACCTGGGGCGGGGTTTTAAGTCCTTCTTTTGATGGTGGCCAGAATTACAGGTCGATGCCATGCTAATTTATGAGGACACGCCATGGGTAACAGTGGAAGAAAACATTGCTTTGCACCGGTATATTTAATCTATTTCATTTAATGTTTCTGTATGTTGTTACAGAAAGAAATCCAACTTCCCTCCCACCCCTGCAGCTGACAGAAGTTGATTTTTACCTTCATTTTTTCAATCCCCGTTGGCTGCGGAGTGGGAGGGGGCGTGGCCTGAAAGAGTCGGAGCATGGTTTCGCGAGATCTGGGGCAGGGGTCAGAGTGGCATGAATTACAGGTCGATGACATGGTAATTTATGGGGACCTGCAATGGGTAGCAGTGGAAAAAAACCATCTTTTATTAGTACTGAATGTTCGTAGTCTAAAATTAGTCAATTTCATCTACGATTTTTGTGTGTCGTTGCAGAGAGACCCTCCCACCCCTGCAGCTGATTTTTTTCAATCCCCGTTGCCTGTGGAGTGGGAGGGGGCGTGGCCTGGCAGAGTTGGGGGTGTGGATTATCAAGATGCTTCGAACGGTTGTAGTCTGAAATTAGTCTATTTCATCTAAAATTTTGTGCGTCATTGCAGAGAGAAATTCACCCTACCACCCCTGCAGCTGACAGAAGTTTATTTTTCCCTTCATTCTTTCAATCCATGTTGGCAGCGGAGTGGGAGGGGGCATGACCTGACAGTTGGGGGTGTGGCTTAGCAAAGCGCTTCGCATAGGTGATTTCATTTAATGTTTCTGTGAGTCGTTGCAGAATGGCTGCAGAGTGGGAGGGGGCGTGGTCTGACAGAGTTGGGGGCGTGACTTAGCAAGACGATTCGAACAGTTGTAGTCTATAATTAGTCTATTTTATCTAAAATTTGTGTGTGTCGTTGCAGAGAGAAATTCACCCTCCCACCCCTGCAGCAAACAGAAGTTTATTTTTACCTTTATTTTTTCAATCCCCGTTGGCTGCGGAGTGGGAGGGGGCGTAACCTGACAGAGTCGGGGGCGTGGATTAGCAAGACGCTTCACATGGGTGTATTTAATCTATTTCATTTAATGTTTCTGTGTGTCGTTGCAGAAAGAAAGTCAACCTCCCACCCATCCCTGCAGCTGACAGAAGTTGATTTTTACCTTTATTTTTTCAATCCCTGTTGGCTGCGGAGTGGGAGGGGGCGTGGCCTTACAGAGTCGGGGCGTGGCTTAGCAAAGCGCTTCGCATAGGTGCATTTAATCTATTTCATTTAATGTTTCTGTGTGTCGTTGCAGAATGGCTGCGGAGTGAGAGGGGGCGTGGCCTGACAGAGACCGGGCGTGGCTTAGCAAAAGGCTTCGAACGGTTGTAGTCTATAATTAGTCTATTTCATCTAAAATTTTTGTGTGTCGTTGCAGAGAGAAATTCACCCTCCCACCCCTGCAGCAAACAGAAGTTTATTTTTACCTTCATTTTTTCAATTCCCATTGGCTGCGGAGTGGGAGGGGGCGTGACCTGACAGAGTTGGGGGTGTGGCTTAGTGAGACCTGGGGCGGGGGTTTTAAGTACTTCTTTTAGGGTGGCCTGAATTAAAGGTCAATACCATGCTTATTTATAAGCCCACGCAATAGGCAGCAGTGGAGGAAAATATCTTTTATTACTACTGAACTGTAGTAATAGAAAAACACATAAGTTATATTTATGGTAACCGGAATACCTTTAACAGTGTCAGTGAATAGAAATGGATGAGATCCTCAGCTGCTGATAATTACATGGTTGTTATGGAAACCTGCCCTCCCTGTGTGTGGCTTTGCAGAGAATGGCAGTTGGAGTTTAAAACCAAAGTTCCCAGTTGTAATGTTGGCTAATGGAGATCATATTTTGGGAATATCTCAGGAACGGTATGTCCTAGAGAGATGAGACCTGGTCTAAATCCTTCCCGGACACCTGATGTACCTGTGTGCCGAATTTGGTGAAAATCAGTCCATTAGTTTGGTTGCGCATAGAGAACAGACAGACAGACAGAAACTCATTTTTATATTATTAAGAGATAGGTAATTAAAGAATCTTTTCCCACAAAACTATATATCAGTCTGATCAGCTCCTCCTGCTCTATAACATGCCTGCAGCTCAAACACCATTTTCAACAGGTTCTCTTTAAAGAGGACCTGTCAGTAAAAAATTCAATGCAATCTGCAATTTGAAAGCAGCTCTACTAATTCCATGAAATTTACTTTGTTTGCTGATGTTATGTCCTCTTTGTGACCATGAAAAGGAAGATTCTGGTGAGCAAGAAACAAGGTTACATCTAAGAAGCGGTGTAAAATATCTCTCCATTTTTTTCTCTCCTTCTCCACTGATGCCTGATGGACTTGATCAATCATTCTTTAAAGCTTCAATCCTGCTACCAAGGTCTTCCATTTCTCCAGGCATGTGAGATGATTCTCAGAAGAATCATGCACAGACACCTTTGGATTTAGCTTCCACCATGCTTGAAACCCGTTGACAAAGCTGGATGTTCCGTAGTTCTCTTGTCATCTAGTGCAAACAACCTACAGCAAAAACAAAACAAACTTTCTTTGGATGGCGAGTAAACCATTCATGTTCTTAAAACTTTATCGCTATTTGGCAAAGTCTTATAGAACCATGCAGTAGTCAGCTGCTGATCTTTCCCTTTGGATTTCTCTCCTTTTCTTTGAACTAAACTGAAAGGACCTTTAGTGTTTTGGAAGGGTTCACTTCCCCTCTTAATTAGATCAACCCTCAAGTCATCTGGAACTGGGATTGGCCAACCAGCTACATCAAAATAAACTGAAAGTCTGTCTGTCTCCTCTTCTTCATCAGAGTTTTCCTCCTGTTGGTGTGGTCCTCTGCGGACACCTTGTTCCTCGTTATCAATTTCATTACTTTTAGTAGATGGATTGCCATACTCCAATTCTTGCTCTCTCTCATTGGAATCCTCTTGTGAAGGTTCTTCTTGTATTTCCCCTTCAGATTCACCAGGGTGAATATCTAAAGGACTTTCTTCTATTGCACTTGATGTTGAAGGCGTCACATACTTCAAAATTGATGCAGACATTTCCTGAGCCACCTGTTCTCTTGCATTCTTCATTCTTCTTTGTAGGAATCCGCTCGGTCGATTTCGCTTCATATTGGCGTTCGCTACAAAAAGTTGCTAGCATAGTTTGTGATATCCACTTGCAAACTGTATCTACATTTGCAAGGAAAATAAGTGAACTGCATTGATTACTATTAAAATACAATCTGATTATTATCTAAGACACATTGTAACCTAATAACACACAAAAAGTTGTATTGTTTGTGCAAACACCAACAGTGCAGTAAGAAAAAGTAAAGGTAGCCTACATCTTAGATTTCAGATGATCAGGCGGCAGTTTTGTTGATTAGAATAAAATCAAGCACAGTGAGCCTACGCAAGTAGGCAGGTTTGATATTTTATGACACCCGCAGCGGATCTATCATTAAAGTCAGTATAAAGGAGCGTTAGAGGAGTAGAGATACTCTAATGGTCAACAACAGCAATGGTACAAGATGTGTAATGTTATGTACTAAGCAGCTACACTGCCCCATGCACAACAACCTGCGATGCACTGTGTTTCCTGACACCTTTCTATCATAGCTAGCATGAAGTTTTTCAGCAGTTTGCTCTACAGTAGCTCTTCTGTAAGACTGGACCAAAGTGACACCTTCACTCCCCAAACTATGATTTATTTTCTTTGTATGTTTAACATCTGTTGTGGGTAAACTGTCTGAAGGTTTTCTAAGAGATGCTATCTTGCAGTACCTCAATGAAAATAAGCAAATAATTCCATATCAGCTTGGCTTCATGAGGGATCGGTCATGTCAAACCAATTTAATCAGTTTCTATGAGGAGGTAAGTTCTAGACTTGACCACGGCGAATCAATGGATGTCGTATATCTGGACTTCTCCAAAGCATTTGACACAGTACCACATAAAAGGTTAGTATATAAAATGAGAATGCTTGGCCTGGGAGAAAATGTCTGTATGTGGGTAAGTAACTGGCTCAGTGATAGAAAACAGAGGGTGGTTAATAACAGTAGATATTCAGATTGGGTCACTGTCACTAGTGGGGTACCACAGGGGTCCGTATTGGGCTCTATTCTCTTCAATATATTTATTAATGATATTGTAGAAGGTTTGCATAGTAAAATATCAATTTTTGCAGATGACACTAAACTGTGTAAAGTAATTAACACAGAAGAGGACAGTACACTGCTATAGATGGATCTGGATAGACTGGAGGCTTGGGCAGAGAAGTGGCAGATGAGGTTTAACACTGAAAAATTTAAGGTTATGCATATGGGAAGGAATAATGCAAGTCACCAGTACATACTAAATGGTAAAACACTGGGTAACTCTGACATGGAAAAGGACCTAGGAATTTTAGTGAACAGCAAACTAAGCTGCAGAAACCAGTGTCAGACAGCTGCTGCCAAGCCCACTATACTGTCCTCATACACGTTAGCACGGTGTGTAATCTGACATGTAGCTAAACCCCCTGTCTTCATAAGAAAAAGGCTGTGAAGCTATAACCTTCTCTTTGATTGGTAGTAGATTATGACAGGAAAGGTGAAACTACAGGATAAAATAACAGTAGTATTTCAGAATATATATCAATAGTACAGTGCATAGGATACAGGTAATCTGCTATACATACAGTAACATGAGGTAATAATGCAATGATAATGAGCTATCTAACGCAGAAAACATAACAGTATAATGACACATGAATAGTGCCCTTACCGACTATGCTTGAAACAGGCTGGAGACACTAAACATGGAGCAGGAAACAAGTTAGAGTGTGGCTCCTCACACAGACATAAAATGGCTACTGCTACTAAACAGGAACAGGATGATAATGTACCAGGAACTTCCCATAATGCCTAGAAACTTCAGGCTATATAAAATACACTAAACCACCAGTAGATGGTGCTGTTACCATACAATATAATACAGATGATATTCAATCACGGGCAATTGCAATGTCTGAACTGAAATACACTCAAACATAACTTGATTTGCATCTGGGGACAGAACACCCACTAAGATAATGGGTTACATCAAAAGAGACATGGATGCCCATGATGAGAACATAGTTCTGCCACATTACAAATCACTAGTCAGACCACACATGGAGTACTGTGTACAGTTCTGGGCTCCTGTGAACAAGGCAGACATAGCAGAGCTGAAGAGGGTTCAGAGGAGGGCAACTAAAGTCATAACTGGAATGGGTGGACTATAGTACCCAGAAAGATTATCAAAATTAGGGTTATTCACTTTAGAAAAAGACGACTGAGGGGAGATCTAATAACTATGTATAAATATATCAGGGGTCAGTACAGAGATCTCTCCCATGATCTTTTTATCCCCAGGACTGTGATGAGGGGACATCCTCTGCGTCTGGAGGAAAGAAGGTTTGTACACAAACATAGAACAGGATTCTTTACGGTAAGAGCAGTGAGACTATGGAACTCTCTGCCTGACGAGGTGGTGGTGGTAAGTTCACTAAAAGAGTTCAGGAGGGGCCTGGATGTATTTCTGGAGGGTAATAATATTATAGGTTATAGTTAGTGATGAGCGAGCCGAAGCGGCAATATTCGGGATTCGCACGAATATTGCCCGCTTCGGCTCAGCATCCCGAGCCAGCGTGGACTCGTGATGATTCGTGCGTCACTGCCAGTTTGAAATGCCCGTTTTTTTTCAGCCAATCAGCATCAAAGGGAAGCCTGTGGGAACGCCTGCTGTGATGTAACATCCCCTATACCTCCCCAGCAGTGATTGGCTGTCAGTGACATGTGACCTAAATTTGCATAAGGTAGGGACCTGCAGCGTCAGTCTCATTGTGCTTTTGGGAAGGAGAAGAGACAGACAGAGACCGTGTTAGCTCGCGTAGTGTGTGCAGCAAGCAGTTAGGAGTTAGGATAGGAAGCCTCAACAGTCTTTTTAAAGGGACACTATCGCGAAGAAAAAAATTTTGATATGTTTTACAACATAACAAAAGTAGGTTTTAACATAATGTATTTTTCAAATTGTGTAAATGTTTTTTTTTTAAATTCAGTTTTCTTGCCTTACATGGGGGCTGCCATGTTGGAAGTAAAGTGTGACAGTCTGGGTTCACAACACAATGGCACCTCACTTAAAGGGGTTGTCCGGGTTCAGAGAAGAACCCGGACATACCTGCAATTTCACCCAGGCAGCCTGCCTGAAGAGGACATCGGAGCATCTCATGCTCCGATGCCCCCCCTTGCCCTGCGCTAGATCGCGCAGGGCAAGGTCTCTTTTGTTTGTAAATACTCGCTGCCGGGCGGGTACTTCCGCCCGGCAGTGAGTTCGGTGACGTCACCGGCCTTAATGGGCCGGCTTTAGCGCTGCCCTAGCCCGTTTTACTGCTAGGGCAGCGCTAAAGCCCGTCCATCAGCGCCGATGACGTCACCGACTCACTGCCGGGCGGAAGCCTCTGCCCGGCAGGGACCGGTACGTCACCGGAACTGGCTAAATTCCTTTGCCCTGCGCTAATTAGCGCAGGGCAAAGGAGGGCATCGGAGCATAGGATGCTCCGATGCCCTCTTCAAGCGGGCTGCCTGGGTGAAATTGCAGGTATGTCCGGGTTCTTCTCTGAACCCGGACAACCCCTTTAAGGCAGGCATGTACATAGGTTTCCTCAGTCGCTGCCGACCCTATAGAGAATGAATGGAAGACGTGAGCCCGCCCCTGTGATGACACCAGTAACACACAGCCAGGTCCTCCCTCCTTGCTGCTGGGGGAAGCCCACTGTGCCTGCTCCTCACTCCTGCAGCAGCGTCCTTGTCTTCATTAGGCTGCCTGTTCTAAATTCTATGGCAGCTCACCCCAGCAGTGCAGACAATTTTTGCTGAGTGTACTGCTGGGGTGAGCGGCCCAGGACTCAGAAACAGAGTAGATGGAGGTTCTTGGGGCTGTAGGACCTTAGTGATGTAATCGGCCATGTGACCAGTGGGGGAGGAGCCTGAGGAGCAGAGATCTGTGTTTTTGTAACAAAGCCATTGTCTCATCTTATCTTGCTGAAGCAGTGATGTCACCGCTGAAGGTGTGAATTGGTGATGTCATTGGTACCACCCACTTTTTTGCAGCATGCCTAATTACAGGTTGCTCAAAGCCTCATTTGGCCAACAGAGCTCCCCCTGGTGACCAAAGATGGTAAATATGGTAAAATCTAATATTTATTTATAATATTTCACACATTGGAATTTTTATTTATTTATTTATTATTTCTTACAAATATATAATAGATTTTTTTAGCATAAATAAAATATAGAACAGGTTTTTGTGATAGATTCCCTTTAAAGACTATTTATACTCTGAAAAACAGTATATACTGTAAGCCTGTATTCTGTGTAGGAATAGGAAGCCACAATAGTCTTTTAAAAACCAATTGATTCTCTGAAGAAAACTATACAGTATATGCTGTAAGCCTGCATTCTGTGCAGAG
>ONZH01004660.1:0-31176 GCA_900303285.1 Rhinella marina | reverse complement strand
AGTTAAGGACTGAGCACTGGTACCCTCTACTGTCTCGCCGACATTCTCCTCCTCTTCCTCCTCATCCTCATCCCCTCCTCCGATACGCGCTGAGAAACAGACCGGAGGGTGCTCTGGCTATCAAGCGACGTATCTTCCTCCACCGTCTCTTGTGACAAGCGCAAAGCATCCGACTTGATGCTGAGCAGTGAGTTTTTCAACAGGCAAAGCAGCGGGATGGTGAGGCTGATAATGGCGGCATCGCCGCTGACCATCTGTGTTGACTCCTCAAAGTTGCTCAACACCTGGCAGATATCAGACATCCACGTCCACTCCTCATTGTAGACTTGAGGAATCTGAGAGACCTGACTACCAGTTCTGGTGGAAGATGACATCTGGCAGTCTACAATCGCTCTGCGCTGCTGGTAAACTCTGGATAACATGTTTAATGTGGAATTCCATCTCGTGGGCACGTCGCACAACAGTCGGTGAGCGGGCAGTTGTAGGCGGCGCTGCGCTGCCCTGAGAGTGGCAGCATCTGTGGTCGACTTGCGGAAATGCGCACAGATGCGGCGCACCTTGGTGAGCAAATCAGACAGATTGGGGTATGTCTTGAGGAACCGCTGAACTATTAGATTGAACACGTGGGCCAGGCATGGCACATGTGTCAGTCTGCCGAGTTGCAGAGCCGCCACCAGGTTACGCCCGTTGTCACACACAACCATGCCTGGCTTGAGGTTCAGCGGTGCCAGCCACACATCGGTCTGCGCCGTGATGCCCTGTAACAGCTCTTGGGCGGTGTGCCTTTTGTCACCTAAGCTCAGCAGTTTGAGCACCGCCTGCTGGCGCTTACCCACGGCACTGCTGCTGCGCCTAGAGCTACCGACTGAAGGCGCCGTGCCCACGGATGGTAATTCGGTGGAGGAGGAGGGGTCGGAGGAGGAGGAGGCATAGTACGTCTGAGAGACCGTGACCGAGGTAGGCCCCGCAATCCTCGGTGTGGGCAGTACATGAGCGGCCCCAGGGTCATTCTCGGTCCCAGCCTCCACCAAGTTAACCCAATGTGCCGTCAGTGAGATATAGTGTCCCTGCCCGGCAGCACTTGTCCACGTGTCCGTGGTTAGGTGGACCTTCTCAGAAACAGCGTTGGTCAGGGCACGGATGATGTTCTGTGACACGTGCTGGTGTAGGGCTGGGACGGCACATCGGGAAAAATAGTGGCGGCTGGGGACGGAATACCGAGGGGCAGCCACCGCCATGAGATTTCGAAAGGCCTCGGTCTCTACCAGCCTATAGGGCAGCATCTCCAGGCTAAGCAATTTGGAGATGTGGACGTTGAGGGCTTGGGCATGTGGGTGGGTGGAACTGTATTTCCTCTTGCGCTCCAGCGTCTGCTGTAAAGACAGCTGAACGCTGCGCTGGGACACGTTGGTGGACACTGTGGAGGATCGTGGAGGCGAAGGTGTGGTTTTCCGGCGGGAGGCGCTCGTGCCGGGGTCCTGGGCAGGGGGTTGACTAGCAGAGGCAGCGAGTGACGCAGGGGGTTGACTAGCAGAGGCAGCGAGTGACACAGGGGAAGGAGCAGTGGTGTGACCCGCAGGAGGTGGTGAACGGCCTTGGTTCCATTGAGTGGGGTGTTTAGCACTCATATGCCTGCGCATGCTGGTGGTGGTTAGGCTAGTAGTGGTGGCACCCCTGCTGATCCTGGTGTGGCACAGGTTGCACACCACAGTCCGTCGGTCATCCTCACTTTCTTTAAAGAACCTCCAGACTTGCGAACATCTAGGCCTCGCCACGGGAGCTTCACTACGTGAAACAGTTGCTGCTGATGCACCAGCTCTGGCCCTGCTTCTCCCTCTGGCCACACCACTGCCTCTTACAACCTGTTCTGGTGCAGCACTCGCCTCCGCCTCAGAAGCACTGTCTTCACTCGGCATATCAACCCAGCTTGGGTCAGTCACCTCGTCATCCTCCGATTCCTCAGTCTGCTCCCCCCTCGGAATTCCTCCCCTAACAACAACTTCACCACTGTCTGACAACCGTGTCTCCTCATCGTCTGACACCTCTTTACAAACTTCTTCCACTAACTCAACATTGTCATCATCATCACCCACAGACTGCGACAGTTGGAAAACTTGGGCATCGGGAACGAGGTCAGCAGCAACCTGAGAAGTGGTTTGTGACTCTGGGAAGGGTCCAGAAAACAGTTCCTGAGAGTATGCCGGATCACATTCCAAATTTTCCTGGGAGGGGGCAGACTGGGGGGAAGGAGGTTGAGGTGGAGGAGCCAGAGGAGTGCTCCCTTGGGTAACGTGGGTGGACTGCGTGGAAGACTGACTGGTGGACAAATTACTTGAAGCATTGTCCGCAATCCACGAGATCAGCTGTTCGCACTGTTGTGGTTTCAACAGTCCTCTACCACGTGTCCCTGTAAGTTGAGACATGAAGCTAGGGAGTGTAACTCTGCGGCGTTCCACAGCTCCCTCATCAGCAGGTACTGTCTCACCCTGCCCAGGACCACGGCCTCTGCCCCCTGCAGTAATTGAATGCCCACGCCCACGCCCTCGTCCTCGACCCTTAGCCCTGGGGTTCAACATTGTTTGTATATAAGTGTATGATATAAAAAAAAAAATTAAACGGGCCTGGTGTACTGAAACCCACAAACTTGTTCAGTCTGGTAGAATTAAGTGACGTACAGAAAGTGTCACCTGGACAGTATATACGGATGGGAGCGAGTGTGCTGAACTGTGACACACAGAAAGGTTACACACAGCTGAGTAAAATGGATTTGTATCACTGAGCTAAAACAACTGAAAAATAATTTTTTTTTTTATATTTTGTTTTTTTGGGAACGTGACGTGCAGGAACTATGGTAGAACTGACTGACACCCTGTTAACGGTGGCTATTTAGTCTGCGACCCAGACAAATGTCGCACAGAGAGTTTTCTGGATCAAGCGGTAGATGATATTGGTAGCAAATGACTTGGTTGTATTGTGTGACGTACAGAAAGTGTCACCTGGACAGTATATACGGATGGGAGCGAATGTGCTGAACTGTGACACACAGAAAGGTTACACACAGCTGAGTAAAATGGATTTGTATCACTGAGCTAAAACAACTGAAAAAATATTTTTTTTTTTTATATTTTGTTTTTTTGGGAACGTGACGTGCAGGAACTATGGTAGAACTGACTGACACCCTGTTAACGGTGGCTATTTAGTCTGCGACCCAGACAAATGTCGCACAGAGAGTTTTCTGGATCAAGCGGTAGATGATATTGGTAGCAAATGACTTGGTTGTATTGTGTGACGTACAGAAAGTGTCACCTGGACAGTATATACGGATGGGAGCGAATGTGCTGAACTGTGACACACAGAAAGGTTACACAAAGCTGAGTAAAATGGATTTGTATCACTGAGCTAAAACAACTGAAAAAATAATTTTTTTTTTTTATATTTTGTTTTTTTGGGAACGTGACGTGCAGGAACTATGGTAGAACTGACTGACACCCTGTTAACGGTGGCTATTTAGTCTGCGACCCAGACAAATGTCGCACAGAGAGTTTTCTGGATCAAGCGGTAGATGATATTGGTAGCAAATGACTTGGTTGTATTGTGTGACGTACAGAAAGTGTCACCTGGACAGTATATACGGATGGGAGCGAATGTGCTGAACTGTGACACACAGAAAGGTTACACACAGCTGAGTAAAATGGATTTGTATCACTGAGCTAAAACAACTGAAAAAATAATTTTTTTTTTATATTTTGTTTTTTTGGGAACGTGACGTGCAGGAAATATGGTAGAACTGACTGACACCCTGTTAACGGTGGCTATTTAGTCTGCGACCCAGACAAATGTCGCACAGAGAGTTTTCTGGATCAAGCGGTAGATGATATTGGTAGCAAATGACTTGGTTGTATTGTGTGACGTACAGAAAGTGTCACCTGGACAGTATATACGGATGGGAGCGAATGTGCTGAACTGTGACACACAGAAAGGTTACACCAGCTGAGTAAAATGGATTTGTATCACTGAGCTAAAACAACTGAAAAAATAATTTTTTTTATATTTGTTTTTTATATTTTTTTAATTTTGTTTTTTGGGAACGTGACGTGCAGGAACTATGGTAGAACTGACTGACACCCTGTTAACGGTGGCTATTTAGTCTGCGACCCAGACAAATGTCGCACAGAGAGTTTTCTGGATCAAGCGGTAGATGATATTGGTAGCAAATGACTTGGTTGTATTGTGTGACGTACAGAAAGTGTCACCTGGACAGTATATACGGATGGGAGCGAATGTGCTGAACTGTGACACACAGAAAGGTTACACGCAGCTGAGTAAAATGGATTTGTATCACTGAGCTAAAACAACTGAAAAATAATTTTTTTTTTTATATTTTGTTTTTTTGGGAACGTGACGTGCAGGAAATATGGTAGAACTGACTGACACCCTGTTAACGGTGGCTATTTAGTCTGCGACCCAGACAAATGTCGCACAGAGAGTTTTCTGGATCAAGCTGTAGATGATATTGGTAGCAAATGACTTGGTTGTATTGTGTGACGTACAGAAAGTGTCACCTGGACAGTATATACGGATGGGAGCGAATGTGCTGAACTGTGACACACAGAAAGGTTACACGCAGCTGAGTAAAATGGATTTGTATCACTGAGCTAAAACAACTGAAAAAATATTTTTTTTTTTTATATTTTTGTTTTTTTGGGAACGTGACGTGCAGGAATATGGTAGAACTGACTGACACCCTGTTAACGGTGGCTATTTAGTCTGCGACCCAGACAAATGTCGCACAGAGAGTTTTCTGGATCAAGCGGTAGATGATATTGGTAGCAAATGACTTGGTTGTATTGTGTGACGTACAGAAAGTGTCACCTGGACAGTATATACGGATGGGAGCGAATGTGCTGAACTGTGACACACAGAAAGGTTACACAAAGCTGAGTAAAATGGATTTGTATCACTGAGCTAAAACAACTGAAAAAATAATTTTTTTTTTTATATTTTGTTTTTTTGGGAACGTGACGTGCAGGAAATATGGTAGAACTGACTGACACCCTGTTAACGGTGGCTATTTAGTCTGCGACCCAGACAAATGTCGCACAGAGAGTTTTCTGGATCAAGCGGTAGATGATATTGGTAGCAAATGACTTGGTTGTATTGTGTGACGTACAGAAAGTGTCACCTGGACAGTATATACGGATGGGAGCGAATGTGCTGAACTGTGACACACAGAAAGGTTACACAAAGCTGAGTAAAATGGATTTGTATCACTGAGCTAAAACAACTGAAAAAATATATTTTTTTTTTTATATTTTGTTTTTTTGGGAACGTGACGTGCAGGAAATATGGTAGAACTGACTGACACCCTGTTAACGGTGGCTATTTAGTCTGCGACCCAGACAAATGTCGCACAGAGAGTTTTCTGGATCAAGCGGTAGATGATATTGGTAGCAAATGACTTGGTTGTATTGTGTGACGTACAGAAAGTGTCACCTGGACAGTATATACGGATGGGAGCGAATGTGCTGAACTGTGACACACAGAAAGGTTACACGCAGCTGAGTAAAATGGATTTGTATCACTGAGCTAAAACAACTGAAAAAATAATTTTTTTTTTTTATATTTTGTTTTTTTTGGGAACGTGACGTGCAGGAACTATGGTAGAACTGACTGACACCCTGTTAACGGTGGCTATTTAGTCTGCGACCCAGACAAATGTCGCACAGAGAGTTTTCTGGATCAAGCGGTAGATGATATTGGTAGCAAATGACTTGGTTGTATTGTGTGACGTACAGAAAGTGTCACCTGGACAGTATATACGGATGGGAGCGAATGTGCTGAACTGTGACACACAGAAAGGTTACACACAGCTGAGTAAAATGGATTTGTATCACTGAGCTAAAACAACTGAAAAATAATTTTTTTTTTTTATATTTTGTTTTTTTGGGAACGTGACGTGCAGGAACTATGGTAGAACTGACTGACACCCTGTTAACGGTGGCTATTTAGTCTGCGACCCAGACAAATGTCGCACAGAGAGTTTTCTGGATCAAGCGGTAGATGATATTGGTAGCAAATGACTTGGTTGTATTGTGTGACGTACAGAAAGTGTCACCTGGACAGTATATACGGATGGGAGCGAGTGTGCTGAACTGTGACACACAGAAAGGTTACACGCAGCTGAGTAAAATGGATTTGTATCACTGAGCTAAAACAACTGAAATAATAATTTTTTTTTTTATATTTTGTTTTTTTGGGAACGTGACGTGCAGGAAATATGGTAGAACTGACTGACACCCTGTTAACGGTGGCTATTTAGTCTGTGACCCAGACAAATGTCGCACAGAGAGTTTTCTGGATCAAGCTGGTAGATGATATTGGTAGCAAATGACTTGGTTGTATTGTGTGACGTACAGAAAGTGTCACCTGGACAGTATATACGGATGGGAGCGAATGTGCTGAACTGTGACACACAGAAAGGTTACACGCAGCTGAGTAAAATGGATTTGTATCACTGAGCTAAAACAACTGAAAAAATAATTTTTTTTTTATATTTTGTTTTTTTGGGAACGTGACGTGCAGGAAATATGGTAGAACTGACTGACACCCTGTTAACGGTGGCTATTTAGTCTGCGACCCAGACAAATGTCGCACAGAGAGTTTTCTGGATCAAGCGGTAGATGATATTGGTAGCAAATGACTTGGTTGTATTGTGTGACGTACAGAAAGTGTCACCTGGACAGTATATACGGATGGGAGCGAATGTGCTGAACTGTGACACACAGAAAGGTTACACCAAAGCTGAGTAAAATGGATTTGTATCACTGAGCTAAAACAACTGAAAAATAATTTTTTATTTTTTTTATATTTTTGTTTTTTTTGGGAACGTGACGTGCAGGAACTATGGTAGAACTGACTGACACCCTGTTAACGGTGGCTATTTAGTCTGCGACCCAGACAAATGTCGCACAGAGAGTTTTCTGGATCAAGCGGTAGATGATATTGGTAGCAAATGACTTGGTTGTATTGTGTGACGTACAGAAAGTGTCACCTGGACAGTATATACGGATGGGAGCGAATGTGCTGAACTGTGACACACAGAAAGGTTACACAAGCTGAGTAAAATGGATTTGTATCACTGAGCTAAAACAACTGAAAAAATAATTTTTTTTTTATATTTTGTTTTTTTGGGAACGTGACGTGCAGGAATATGGTAGAACTGACTGACACCCTGTTAACGGTGGCTATTTAGTCTGCGACCCAGACAAATGTCGCACAGAGAGTTTTCTGGATCAAGCGGTAGATGATATTGGTAGCAAATGACTTGGTTGTATTGTGTGACGTACAGAAAGTGTCACCTGGACAGTATATACGGATGGGAGCGAATGTGCTGAACTGTGACACACAGAAAGGTTACACAAGCTGAGTAAAATGGATTTGTATCACTGAGCTAAAACAACTGAAAAATAATTTTTTTTTTTATATTTTGTTTTTTTGGGAACGTGACGTGCAGGAAATATGGTAGAACTGACTGACACCCTGTTAACGGTGGCTATTTAGTCTGCGACCCAGACAAATGTCGCACAGAGAGTTTTCTGGATCAAGCGGTAGATGATATTGGTAGCAAATGACTTGGTTGTATTGTGTGACGTACAGAAAGTGTCACCTGGACAGTATATACGGATGGGAGCGAATGTGCTGAACTGTGACACACAGAAAGGTTACACAAAGCTGAGTAAAATGGATTTGTATCACTGAGCTAAAACAACTGAAAAAATAATTTTTTTTTTTTATATTTTGTTTTTTTGGGAACGTGACGTGCAGGAAATATGGTAGAACTGACTGACACCCTGTTAACGGTGGCTATTTAGTCTGCGACCCAGACAAATGTCGCACAGAGAGTTTTCTGGATCAAGCGGTAGATGATATTGGTAGCAAATGACTTGGTTGTATTGTGTGACGTACAGAAAGTGTCACCTGGACAGTATATACGGATGGGAGCGAATGTGCTGAACTGTGACACACAGAAAGGTTACACAAAGCTGAGTAAAATGGATTTGTATCACTGAGCTAAAACAACTGAAAAATAATTTTTTTTTTTATATTTTGTTTTTTTGGGAACGTGACGTGCAGGAAATATGGTAGAACTGACTGACACCCTGTTAACGGTGGCTATTTAGTCTGCGACCCAGACAAATGTCGCACAGAGAGTTTTCTGGATCAAGCGGTAGATGATATTGGTAGCAAATGACTTGGTTGTATTGTGTGACGTACAGAAAGTGTCACCTGGACAGTATATACGGATGGGAGCGAATGTGCTGAACTGTGACACACAGAAAGGTTACACAAGCTGAGTAAAATGGATTTGTATCACTGAGCTAAAACAACTGAAAAAATAATTTTTTTTTTTATATTTTGTTTTTTTGGGAACGTGACGTGCAGGAAATATGGTAGAACTGACTGACACCCTGTTAACGGTGGCTATTTAGTCTGCGACCCAGACAAATGTCGCACAGAGAGTTTTCTGGATCAAGCGGTAGATGATATTGGTAGCAAATGACTTGGTTGTATTGTGTGACGTACAGAAAGTGTCACCTGGACAGTATATACGGATGGGAGCGAATGTGCTGAACTGTGACACACAGAAAGGTTACACAAGCTGAGTAAAATGGATTTGTATCACTGAGCTAAAACAACTGAAAAATAATTTTTTTTTTTTATATTTTGTTTTTTTGGGAACGTGACGTGCAGGAAATATGGTAGAACTGACTGACACCCTGTTAACGGTGGCTATTTAGTCTGCGACCCAGACAAATGTCGCACAGAGAGTTTTCTGGATCAAGCGGTAGATGATATTGGTAGCAAATGACTTGGTTGTATTGTGTGACGTACAGAAAGTGTCACCTGGACAGTATATACGGATGGGAGCGAATGTGCTGAACTGTGACACACAGAAAGGTTACACAAGCTGAGTAAAATGGATTTGTATCACTGAGCTAAAACAACTGAAATAATAATTTTTTTTTTTATATTTTGTTTTTTGGGAACGTGACGTGCAGGAAATATGGTAGAACTGACTGACACCCTGTTAACGGTGGCTATTTAGTCTGTGACCCAGACAAATGTCACACAGAGAATTTTCTGGATCAAGCGGTAGATGATATTGGTAGCAAATGACTTGGTTGTATTGTGTGACGTACAGAAAGTGTCACCTGGACAGTATATACGGATGGGAGCGAATGTGCTGAACTGTGACACACAGAAAGGTTACACAAAGCTGAGTAAAATGGATTTGTATCACTGAGCTAAAACAACTGAAAAAATAATTTTTTTTTATATTTGTTTTTTTATATTTTTTTACAATTTGTTTTTTGGGAACGTAACGTGCAGGAACTATGGTAGGACTGACTGACACCCTGTTAACGGTGGCTATTTAGTCTGCGACCCAGAGAAATGTCGCACAGAGAGTTTTCTGGATCAAGCGGTAGATGATATTGGTAGCAAATGACTTGGTTGTATTGTGTGACGTACAGAAAGTGTCACCTGGACAGTATATACGGATGGGAGCGAATGTGCTGAACTGTGACACACAGAAAGGTTACACGCAGCTGAGTAAAATGGATTTGTATCACTGAGCTAAAACAACTGAAATAATAATTTTTTTTTTTATATTTTGTTTTTTGGGAACGTGACGTGCAGGAAATATGGTAGAACTGACTGACACCCTGTTAACGGTGGCTATTTAGTCTGCGACCCAGACAAATGTCACACAGAGAATTTTCTGGATCAAGCGGTAGATGATATTGGTAGCAAATGACTTGGTTGTATTGTGTGACGTACAGAAAGTGTCACCTGGACAGTATATATGGATTGGAGTGAGTCAGTGCTGAACTGTGACACACAGAATGGTTCCACAGTGCTGTGTGCAATGGATTTGTATCACTGAGATAGAACAAAAAAAAAAAAACAGGGTTAGATATGGCGATAGCTGCACTACTAGTGCCAGCCAGCCAAGTGACAAAAAAAATAAATAAAATGTCTTCTAGCCCTTAGAAGGGCTGTTGGGTTCTTTGTGGGTGATCCCTGCCTAACAGACAACTAAATGCAGGCCCTAACACTGTCCCTGAAAGGCAGCAGCTCTATCCCTAACGACATCCAGACGGCATCTGAGCCGAGCGCCGCGGCCAGTCGGTAGTATATTCCAGGGTCACCTGATCAGGCCAGCCAACCCCTGCTATCGACATGTAAGGGCCCCACGTGATGCTGGGTGTACTGTAGAGTCTCCTGGCTTGTGATTGGCTGTGTTTTTAGGCGCCAAAAAAGCACGATGCGGAAGTTGCCTTTTCCTCGAGCATGGCGAGATTCTCGTCCGAGCATCGAGCAGTTACGAGTACCCTAATGCTCGAACGAGCACCAAGCTCGGACGAGCATGTTCGCTCATCTCTAGTTACTATATTACATTTTAAGGGAACAGAGCTCTGTGGAGGTCACTGTTAAGGGGGCGGGTTATTGTTGAAATCACTGTTAACAGGACTGGGAACTGTATTGTTCACTAATAAAGGGTTGGCTGCTGTAGAGGTAACTGTTAAACAGTGTGAGGTCACTGTTAATGGAGCGGGGTACTGTGGCAGTCACTGTTAAAGGGGCAGTCCCTGTGATGGTCTCTGTTAAGGAAGCCAAGAATGGTGGAGGTCAGTTAAGGGGACTGTAACCTAAGGTCAGTGTTAAGGGGTGGGTGCTGTAGAGGTCACTGTTAAGGAGTGAGCCCCTGTGTAGGTTACTGTCAAGTTGGTGGGATGCTGTAAAACTTACTGTTAAAGGGGCAGGCTGCTGTGAAGGTCAAAGTTAAGGGGGTGGGCTGCTATGGAGGTTCCATTTTAAGGAGATGGTGGTCAGTGTTAAGGGGTAGGGGGCTGTGGAGGTTACTATTAAGGGGTCAAGGTACTGTAGATGTCATTGTTATAGTGAATACTGTCGAGATAGATTAAATATACCAGTGCAAAGCAGGGTTTTTCTGCTAGTATATATTAAATTTTAAATCTAATTAAGCAGCATATACATGTGGTTACTACAGAAATACGTAAGGTGTGGCAGCAAACTACCTGCGTATTAAGTTGAAATTGAAATTCAAGCCTTAATTGTCCTTTAACAGTATCTCACATATTTGTAAATATTTTATTAGATCTTTTCATGGGACAAGGGGACAACAATGAAGATATGACACTTTGATACAATGTAAAGTAGTCAGTGTACAGCTTGTATAACAGTGTAAATTTGCTGTGTCCTCAAAATAACTCAACAACTCAACACACAGCCATTTAATGTCTAAACCACTGGCAACCAAAATGAGTACACCCCTCAGTGAAAATGGTCAATTATGGCCAAAGTGCCAGTATTTGTGTGGCCACCATTATTTTCCAGCACTGCCTTAAATCTCTTGGGCATGGAGTTCACTAGAGCTTCACACGTTGCCATTGGAATCCTCTTCTACTCCTCCATGACGACATCACAGTGCTGGTGGATGTTAGAGACCTTGCGCTCCTCCACCTTTAGTTTGAGGATGCCCAACAGATGCTTAATAGGGTTTAGGTCTGGAGACATGCTTGGCCAGTCCAGCAACTTTACCCTCAGTTTTTTTATCAAGGCAGTGGTCATCTTGGAGGTGTGTTTGGGGTTGTTATTATGTTGGACTACTGCCCTGCAGCCCAGTTTCTGAGGGGAGGGGATTATGCTCTGCTTTAGTATGTCACAGTTAGAAATGAGCGAATCATCCAAAATTCGCTTCCCTGAATATTCGCAGAATTTCTGACAAGATTCGTACTTAAACTAATTTATTCGGTTGAATCTACGTTCAAAAAAACAATAGTTGTTTTGCGTACATTCCTGCACAAATTATGAACGTACAGTCAGCGTAGTTAAAAGTACGCAATTTGTAAGCATTAGCGTACAAAAGTGAGTACAAATCCTTAGCGTACTATTGACACGCAAATGCGTCATACGCACGAGGCTAGGCCGCGGCGTACAGTCTTTAGAGGCAGTCCATATGAGGTAGAAAAGTAAGGTGCTCACTGCTAGCTATCCAGCTAAGTGCATAATTTACTAAAAACGCCGTACAATAAGTGCATAATACGACACATACATTGCAGTAGCTGAAAAAGAATACACACAATGGGCTAAAGTGCTGAACCAGTGAAAACAGTGTAGCTAAAATACAGCAAAGACATAAGTATGCAAACATTTTAGTGCAATCAATTTCACATTTGCCATTATAAAAGGCTCAGATATATACGTTTGAGTCTCTCCTTATGGCTCCTAGTTGGCATGATAAAACACTGTCTGGAACACATAGTCCAAAATTCAATTGTAATCCACGTGAGGTAATATTGTAATCCAAACAGGTAATGTGTAATACACATGGATAATAGAAAATAGCAGCAAATAGAGAACCCTTTTTGCAAAAGGGGCTCCCAAATAACCTGAGAAGGTGGGAAAAAAGGAAAATAGGCGTGCTTAGGCGCAACTGGGACTTTTCTGCAGAATGGGGGGAGTCCTGGCAGCCATGTCCATCTGGGTGAGAGTCAAACGGGGCAACGCAAACAAACAAACAAACATAAAAAGTGACAACTAGCTCTCACCTGTCAGGTGCAGCCCATGGTGTGGCTCACATAGGTCCTCCAAAGTTGTCCTTTACTCAGCCAGTAGTTGGGTTCCTCAGATGAGGGACCTGAAGTCCTCCTCGCTGGAACTGCTGCTGAATGAAATCAGAGGACGCTCCTCTTGTAGGCCACGCTCGCTGCTGTAGTAGAACTCCAGTGCCCTCTTCTTCCGGAAGTCGGACTTGACCGGGTCCGGGTAGTAGTCACGCTGGTGAGCGCTGCAGCCATTTGCTCTTTTCCGGATCCTCCTGCCGGGACAGCAGGGGCCCCAGCTTCCCTTGCTGCTGCTGGCTTCATCTTCCACGGCAGCTGGTATTGGTGGATCACAGTGGATTGGAATGTAAACGATAAGTTGTCAGCTGACCCAGCTGAAAGGACTGTGGTGGTGGTCGTTTCACCGACCTGCGGCCCACAAAATACTCCTTTCCGTCCTGCCAGGAAGCCAGACCCTCTCTTAACGGAAAACCACAGGACGGTTCCCTTTCGGCGTTCCAATGCAGGATCTCCCAGCCTATGGTGGTCCAGTACCTGGATGACCCAGTCCTCCATATCGTTTTTATAGTCCCAGAGGGTCTGCGCATGGGCTGTCACAGATGGTGGCACAATCGGGTTCTGCCTTATGGAAGGTGTTGTTTGGATCTCCTCCTGGGCGGCGAAGTGGACGCTCCAGCCACCTCATCCGCACGAGCCACAGCAGATGCTCCAGCCACAGCAGATGCACTAGCCACCTGACGACGAAGAACCACCTCACGATCCGCAGCTAACTCCACAGGCGGTAAGGAGAATAAGGGCACTGTAGGTGGGTTACTTGTCTTCAGTTCAGAGCATGACACCCTGATGTCTGGAGCGGGCGGTAGTTCAGGGAACTACTTGCTCAGTGTTCAGCGCTGGTCTAAACTGGTTCAGAGGAGGGTGGAATACTGAGGGAGGAGTCTTCACTCCCTATATGTGCAAATATTTAGATCCTGGTGGGCCGGGCTGGTTTTTTCCAGTTCTGAGGGGGGCGTATCTTCACTTTCCCGGTCTTGCAAGGGCGTATCGTCATTTGCCCGCCTCATGCAGAATGTGTATGTATCGTTAGCGTTCAAAATTTTGCAAAGATTTATGAATAATACGAAGTGAATCCGTAAAAATCAGGATTCGCTTCGGAGGAGAAAATTTCCAAGATTCGATACGAATCTACGAAGCGGCGAATAGATTTGCTCATCTCTAGTCACAGTACATGTTGGCATGTTGGAATTCATGTTCCCTCAATGAACTATAGCTCCCCCAGCTGAAAGCACTCATGCAGCCCCAAACCATGACACTCCCACCACCATGCTTGACTGTAGGCAAAACACACTTGTCTTTGTACTCCGCACCTGGTTGCTACCACACACGCTTGACACCATCTGAACCAAATAAGTTTATCTTGGTCTCATCAGACCACAAGACATGGTTCTAGTAATTCATGTCCTTAGTCTGCTTGTCTTCAGCAAACTGTTTGCAGGCTTTCTTGTGCATCATCTTTCTTGTTCATCTCTTCTAGACTTCCTTCTGGGATGACAGCCATGTAGACCAATTTGATGCCGTTTGCGGTGTATGGTCTGAGCACTGACAGATTGACCCCCCAACCATTTATCCTCTGCAGCAATGCTGGAATCCCTCATATGTCTATTTTGAAAAGACAACCTCTAGATATGATGCTGAAAATGTGTACTCAACTTCTTTGGTCGACCATGGTGAGTCCTGTTTTGAGTGGAATCTATCTTGTTAAACTGCTGTATGGTCTTGGTCACTGTGCTGCAACAGTTTCAGGGTGTTAGCAATCTTCTTATAGCATAGGTCATCTTTAAGTAGAGCAACAATTCTTTTTTTCAGATCCTCAAAGAATTCTTTGCCAGGAGGTGCCGTGTTGAACTTCCAGTGACCAGTATGACAGAGTGTGAGAGGGATAACACCAAATTTAACACACCTGCTCCACATTCACACCTAAGACCTTGTGACACATGCCACTGAGGAGGGAAAATGGTTAATTGGGCACAATTTGGCCATTTTCACTTAGGGGTGTACTTACTTTTGTTGCCAATGGTTTAGACATAAATGGCTGTGAATTATTTTGAGGCCACAACAAATGTATACTGTTGTACAAGCTGTACACTGACTATACATTGTATCAAAGTTTAAGATCTTCAGTGTTGCCCCATGAAAAGATCTAATAAAATATTTACAAAAATATATGGGGGTACTAACTTTTGTGAGATACTGTACATATTTTCAGTTTCCCCATGGTCGGAATTATTATTATTTTTTTTTTTTTGGGAGAGTGCTTTCAATTTAATTAAGTAGTATGTATATGTGATTACTGCAGCAATACCCACAGTGTTGCAGCAATCTACCTGTGTGTATTAACCCTTTCGCGCCCGGAGGTTTTTTCGGTTATGCATTTTCGTTTTGCGCTCCCTGCCTTCAAACAGCCATAACTCTTTTATTTTTCTGTTCACATAGCTGTATGAGGGCTTATTTTTTGCGGGACAAGTTGTACTTTCCAACGCCACCATTTAATATTGCATATGGTGTAGTGGGAAGCAGGAAAAAAATTCCAAACTGGGTGAAATTGCAAAGAAAACGCTATTCCGCTACAGTTCTACGGGTTTCTTATTTAACAGCGTTCGATGTGCATTAAAACTGATCGGCTACTTTCATTCTACTGGTCAGTACGAATCCGGCAATACCTAATATGTATAGTTTTTCCTGCGTTTTCATAGTGATAAAATAATTAGAAAGTTGCCCTTTTTTTTTTTTTTTTTTCCTTGTCAAATCTTGACCCCTATAACTTTTTGGTATTTATGTGTACAGAGCTGTATGAGGGCTCATTTTTTGCGGGACGATCTGAAGTTTTTATTGATACCATTCTGGGGTTTGTATGACTTTTTGATCACTTTTTATTTAATTTTTTTTAGAAAAAAAAAGTGACAAAAAACGGCAAATCGCCATTTGGACGCTTTTTTCCGCCACACAATTCGCCGTATTGGAATTTTTTTTTTATATTTTAAAAGTACGGGCGTTTTCGGTCACGGTGATACCCATGATGTCTATATTTATTGTTATTTAGGTATTTATTTTTTAATTATACAGAAAGGGGGGTGATTTGAACTTTTATATCTTTTTTATTTTTTATATATTTTTTAACATTTTTTTTAATTTTTTTTTTTACTATTTGAAAGTTCAAATATGGGCTGATATATTGTGGCTTTTTTTTTATTTTTTATGAGCAATCATGGATTTTATAGACTCAGAAATCCAAGAATTGCTCATTTCTTATCCTGGCCTGCCATCTAGTGGCCAGAATAAGAATTGCACTTTGAAAACTGTAATCCTCACCAGCGAGGATTACAGTTTTCATATGGTGTACAGACACCCCGATTGGCCACACGGGGTGTCTGTACACCACCCGGGTTGAGACGCAACTAGATGCCGTGATCACGTGTGATCACGGCATCTAGGCTCCCAGGAAGACGCCGCCGATGGCGGTAAGTAGCGGCAAGTCTCTGCTGTTAGAAACAGCAGAGACTTGCCGGCCATGACGCCCGCCGCACCCGCGAGCGGGCGTCATGTGCCCGCATCGCCCCAGCGCCGTACATGTACGGCGCTGGGCGCCAAGGGGTTAAGTTGAATTTTAGTGTCATGCCTCAATAGTCTGTTTACATACAGCTTCCACAAAGTTGGAATTTAAATTTAATTGTAATTAAACTGGCATATATGTGATTACTACAAGACACAAAGTAGGTCAACAATCTACCTGTAAGTGATAACGAGAAATTGAGCGTCAGGCCTTGTCTGTTTCCTTGAATTATATTTCAACTAGAGATAAGCGAATCATTAAAAAAATTATTCGCCGAACATTCGCCGAACTTTTCCTAAAATTCGTATATTGTACGAATAGATTTGTTGTATTTGCGTACAAAATATACGTTATTATGTGCTATTAGCGAACATTCGCTCACTAATAACGAACGCTCATTTACAAAATGTACGTAACTTCTTAGAAGACGTACGCATGAGCGTACAAATAGCTTACGAATCTCAGCGTACTATTGTCTAAGCGATTACGTAATACGCAGGCACGTACGAGGGTAGGCCGCGGCGTGCACTCCTCAGAGGCAGAGCGAATATTCGAGACATATATATGGTAAAGTGCAAATACATTATTATAGGTATAATATAAAAATTTTAAATATCACCTACCTAGTATGCTCATGGACACGTTTAAAGGGGTTGTCTCACCTCCTGGTTTCAGTGTTGCATCGTTCCTGAAACACTCTATAAGCTGAAGTGGGGGCGGTGCCTCTTGCTGAGAGTGATGGCACAGGCAAGCAGCTGTGTGTGCGCGCGCTCCCACTAGCAGCTTCGGTGTGAGCACTGTGCAGATCGTAACAGCCAATGATAAATGGTTGTCTCGATCTGTTTGCTAGTGTATAGAACATCTCCAAGGCTGTGGCACATGCCCTGGAGCTGTTCTATACAAGCAGCCATAGTTGAAACGAGGTGGCCGAGGACGGGAGCAACTGCCAGGGTGTCGGGAGCAGGAGCTAATGCGCATGCGCGGGCCTCTGTGCGCTCGCTCCTGCGATTTCCGGCCATCAGAAAGGCCGGCTTCTGTTTGTTGTGCGCCAGCGCGGCCACCGCTGCTGCATTGAAGTGGTGGCCGTAACCCCTAGAGACGAGCAGTGCAGTCCCAAACTCAGTCGCAATTTGTAATCCACATAGGTAAAATTGTAATCCAAATGGGTAAAAAAAAAGCAGCAAAGGTTCCTTAAAAAACCCTCTTTCAAGGGGCTCCCCAAATAACCTGAAAAGGGGGAAAAAGGGATGAGGCGCACGAATGCGCAACTTAATTTCCTGAGCTGCCTCGTCATCCTCCCGCACTGGAGAAAGGGGTGGAACTACCAGGGAGTAGTCTGCATCGCTGAATTGAATTCGTACACAACAGTGTATAGAGTAACTAAATTATATGTAGAATAGCTTATAATTTATAGGACACACTACGTAGCGAATGCGTACAAAAGCGAAGCGAATCACCTAATATTCGGATTTGCTTCGCAGCTGAAAAATCCCAAGATTCAATACGAATCTACGAAGCGGCGAATAGATTCGCTCATCTCTAATTTCAACACAGTTGGAATTTAAATATTTGGGGGATTTTGGATCTGTTAAACTTAAAGTGGTTATCCTATGACTAATGTAAAAAATGAAAATCAGAGATCATATAGTACATGGCAATCTCTTTTCAACAAAGGTAGAACCAGCCATGTACCTCAAATGGATCCAGAGATCTCCCCATTCATTGCTCTGCTAGATTTATATCAAGCTGAGAGCTCAAAGGAAGTGTCTTTTCTGCTGCAGCTAAGGGGTGGGTCTCAGATCTCCCTATCACAGCTCAGGAGGCAGTTTAAGGATGAAACTGAGCATGTGCGGCTCTCTGATTGAGCGGGTCAAAAAAATAAGAAAACAAACAGCAGGTGACGCTGTACAGATATATTTTATTGAATAACTCAGTGGCTGTGCTAAATTTTTAATTACATGATATTACAAAAGTATTCAAATACAGACGCTGGTTTGAAAACTGTAAAATATTTTTTGTGGGACAACCCCTTTAATTAAACTAGCATAGGTGATTGACACCAGTACACAGGCCAGCATACAAAAGTATCTGTGCCGCTCCCTCTGATTCATGCTGTCTGGCAAGGTTTATGCCACGATGGACACCTGGAGCAGCTCTTGTGGGCAGAGACAGTACGTGTCTTTCATGGATCACTGGGTCAATGTTTTTTCCTGCAGCGGCGAGGACCAACCCCAGCAACGAGGCCAGGTCCTTTTGACACCCCATTCATGATTGTGTCGTTCTTGCTTCCACACCATATACTTATCCTCCTCCTATTCCTCCATGGACACGTTCTTTTCCCCAAAAGCAGCTGGGCACAGGGTCACTCTCTCTCCTTCCTATCACATGTATCAGGTCAAGTGTTGCCACACCGTGTTGGAGCTGATCGGCCTGGGAGACAGTAGGCACACCGGCGAGGAGTTGCTCAAGTACATCCAGCAGCAAACATCCTGCTGGCTGTCACCCTGCTAACTCCAATTGGGCAAGGTGGTCAGTAACAATGGGCACAACATTAACACATGTTCCCTGCATGGTGCACGTCATTAACCTAGTGGTGCAGCGCTTTCCAAATAAGAACATTGACTTGTGCAAGGTGCTGGCAAAATCCAGGAGGCTGTCCAAGCACTTCAACCATTTATACATGGAGAGGAACGCTCTCCGGGACCTGCAGCGACAGAACAGCCTGCTGCAATGATCCAACTCGCTGGAATTCAACAATGCACATGTTTGAGCATCTTTCTGTCTGCCATACAGCTGATGGGGGACCCACAAAGGGAATTTGCCATGGAGGAGGAGGATGACGAAGATGACAAGGAGGAGTAGTCAAAGGTGGAAGAGCAAGAGGACGATGATGAGGATGGCACCGGCCAAGACACCCAATCATTTTAGTGGGGGCCGAAGCCATAAAGAAGTGGCTCCTCGGGCACACTTCCCAGAATGGCTGCCTGTATGCTGGCTTGCTTACACAGTGACAGGTGTATAGTTGACATTAAGCAGTCTGATGATTACTGGATAGCTGTGCTTTTAGAACTTCCCTACATGATTTATAGTTGTTCTATTGATATAAGCAGGGCTGGTTTTAGACAAAATGTGGCCCTGGGCAAAATCAAAAGTGGGGCTCCAAATCTTGTAATAATGTGCAACACAGTTATATTCTGTCGATTCTAGCCTCCCTCATAGATTTACACCCCATAAAGCTCCTCACACAGTTCTTCACCCTCATGGCCCCAGAATCCACTACATACCCCCTCACACAATGAGTTCCCCTCACTCACAGCACCTGAGAGTATTAAAAACTGGAAGCGCAGGATTCCTCTTCAGGCGCGCTTTTCCCAAGCGGAGATTGGGGAAAGCACCCTGTTCTATAAATAAGCCGCAGCCTGTACTAGACTTCCAGGCTCATTGTTAGTATATCCCAGTTCAGGCCACTAGGTGGCAGCACTGAACTGTGATATAATTATTTCTATACAGACTAAGGCTACATTCACACAACCGTTGTGTTTTGCGGATCCGCATATTGCGGATGCGCAAAACACTGATACCGGCACAGGTGCGTTCCGCAATTTGTGGATCACACATGCTGCGGCTATCATAGAAATGCCTATTCTGGGACATGTTCTATTCTTTTTGCGGGGCTGTGGCACGAAGCAAGAGATGCGGACAGCACACGTTGTGCTGTCCGCATCTTTTGCAGCCCCACAGAAATGAATGGGTCCGGATCTGAGCTGCAAAATATGCGGCTCAGAGCTCGCAAAAACCATGGTCATGGAATGTAGCGTAATGGAGCAATTTACATCTGATGATTGTAAGTTGTGGTCCACTTGAGGGACTTAAGAAAAAGTAAAAAGAAAAAATAAGAAGAAAGATTTGAAAATATTAAAAAAAACTTAAAAATTAAAATTATCCCCATGCCCCAAAATAAAAAGAAACAAAAAAACAGCATTATGGGTATCGCTGCATGCAAAAACGCCCATACTATTGAAATACTATAAAAAGGTAACCCATATGGTGAATGGCGTAACATAAAAAAATTTAAAAAAAGGCAGATTCACGTTTTTTTCATCATTTTATCTCCCAGGAAAATTGAATAAAAAGCAATCAAGTCACACATACCCCAAAATGGCATTGTCCAGCAAAACATGAGCCCCCACACATCTCCGTAGACATAATTATAAAAAAGTTATGAAGGTCAGAATATTGCGATGAAAATAAAAAAAAATAATTTTTTACGAAGTGAGTTCTGATGAGGCTTAGCTTGCTGCAGTGAGCAGGCCTATAGACATCCTGAGCAGGGGTGCTGTTAGGGTTGCCCTTTCCCAACAAAAAAATACTGGTTACACAAGTTAAAAAGGTTGGTGTGGGTTAATACGGCTGTTATTTGATGATATTTTACATTTTGCTCCATTTGTTTTTGTGAAAAAAAATCAAACTCTTCACTGTTCGGGACACCCTGTGTATTTAAATATTATTTAGCCTCTATTTTTTAAATCTTCCTGTGGGGATTCGAACTCACAACCATCTACATTAAAGGCAAGAACCCTAACCACTTAGCGCTGAGCTCTGTAGCCCAGCGGTTAAGGTTCCTGCCTTTAATGTTGATGGTTGTGAGTTTGAATCCCAACAGAGTCTACATTACACCTATATACACAAGGTGTCCCTAAGCATAATTAACATGCTTGGGAACACCCCATTCAGGTTAATAACACTGACTCCATATATGGAGTCAGAGCAGGGACTCCTGAGCCAGGAAATTCCCCACTCTGGAGTCCTGGCAGATCCGGGCCCTGGGCAATTGACTGGTTTGCCCCACCTAACACCTGCATTTAATATTTCTGTATACTATGTTATTGACATATGCAATAAATACTGTTTTTAAATAATATTCTAAGAAAAATGTAGCAAATATTATGTTAGGGCTGAGAAAATGACGAACTGTTGCAGTAACCATTTATGATCCAGATGTGTTATTAGAAATGCATGGTTAAACTTCAGAATGAAAATATCGCTTTTAGTGTTTGTTTTCCTTTACATAAGGCATTGAAATAAATTTAATTAGATTCATTAATCTAGCCAAAAAGTTGCTGTAATTTTTATATGATAAACAGATTTAGAAACAAATCATACATTTTCGTTGTAAATAAATTATTAGTCTCTGGTGTAGGATCCAATTATGCAGCAAATGGCCTAAAACAAAAAGATACAGCTTCACAGTAAGAATGTTGCTAATTACACTATATTTGAAGACTGTTTTTTTTAACTTGTAATCAATTATAATTAGCTTGACTAGAAGAAATGTGGCCCTTTATGTGCAATCATTGTTTTGCAAACTTTAATTAAGACCTGACATGTTTGAACATTTCTTTAGTTAACATTATTATTTAAATTCAAGTTATATATAGGGATGAGCGAACCCGTGGATGTCAGGGTTCGACGGGGTGCGGCTGGTTTACTTCTCTATTCTGCCAATATAACAAATAATAATCTTGAACCAGTAGGTGGAGGTGTGAGTGGAGGAGGAAGTGGACATGGCAGTGTAGTTGGAGGAGGCAGAGGAGGAAGCCAACAATGTTTTTGTGTTTTTTTTTTTTATTTGTATAAATAGAAATGGTTTGTGAATGAGCACTCTTATCACGGATACATATGCACAAAATTGTTCATATTTATTTAAAATTTAAAAATAAGTAAAAATACACCCTTAAAACACTTATAACAAAAACTCTGAAACATATATATGGTATTATTGCCAACTTATGCTGTATAGATGTTATCCAAATACATGTATTATTCTCAAAATTGTAGGATAGTTATCATAACGCTGAATATATTATACGGAGAAACCCTTTATAATTCATAAAGAAATATTTTCCTGGTTTTTAGTATGTATATCCCCAGTTCATAGAGGCATAGTCCCGATCCGATTAGGTAATACTTCGATAATACTGATCCAATTAGATAATACTTCAGACAGTTCTTGTAGTTGTAATAGTGTTAGAGGTATGGACAGTAAATATATTCGATCACTGATTGTTTTAGACCGTACTCACTGTCCTACATTCCTCCAGTCCGTGGATGTAAGTGTCCGATATCGGGTAGCTTTTGGGCGCTGTCTCCTCCCGGGAGCACCGTGCCAACGATGTCGGCGTCCCACGTGGTGAGTCTCGTCCCGCGAGACTTCAACCGTATCCAGCGGGCTGTTTGAAAATATAGATTGATCTTGAATATCACTTGGTCTTTTCTCCAAAGTAGTGATTTCAGGGTTTTTGGTGGATATTTAGAGGATATTATCTGCCATTGCTTGCCATACGCGTTTCAGGGCTATTCCAACCCCTTCCTCAGCGGCCATTTTTCATATCCAACTCATCCACCTTTTATACCCCTCCTCTTTACCACCAAAAACCCTTTCTGGATCGTTATAATTCTCAAAGAAATTTCACTACATTTATATTATTGTCATATGTAATGTTCTCTCACATTCTCTCATTTGGTCCACAGATATAACCTACTTTATATATTCTCCTCTAATGTCTTATTTTCATTCATTTTTTGTATTCAATTTTAATGCGGTTTCTTTGCGTTTTCTTTGCGTTTTTTCTTCATAAATTGCGTTTTTTATGCATTTTTATCGGATTCCAATATCTTTGCTGCTCCAATATATTTGTTTTCTTACAGTTCTTATGTAATATTCATAAAATATAAAAATATATAATATCTCATCTGTTGAATTTGAAACCTCATTATTATAATATACAACAATGACAATGACAATATTGATTAATTATAGTCGATTGTGAAGTAATGTATAGCATATCCAGATATATTTTCAAAATATTTCCTAAGGCAATATCATATTCCTTTAAAAAGATATATCCTTTGATTCCAAATACTTTTGGGGTATAGGGTAGGGTTCCCCATCAGAGGAGAACGGCCTCGCAAATACATCTCCTGCGCTGCCGTATCATCGTCGGATGGGGACCCCCACCCGCTACAAAAAGCCAAATAATTCAAGTTCGGCATTTAGTCCCCTTGGTATTAAGGAGTCAAATTCATATATCCTCCTTGATTCTTGTCTAGACATCTTCATTATGTGATTTCCACCACGCCAATGTGGTTCCACCTTTTCCAAAGCTGCAAAATTCAATTGACTAGCATCTTTATTATGGCATTCCACAAAATGTTTAGATAAAGAATGATTCATATACCCCTTCCTAATATTTGCCATATGTTCCGCTATTCTTTTTTTTAACATCCTTTTAGTGCGTCCAATATATTGTTTCCCACACTTGCACTCAATTATATATATCACGTTGGTCGTACTACAGGTGAGCAATTCCTTTATTTCAATCTCAAATGCATTTTGAGTTGATTTTATATTTTTTATTTTTTTGGGGAAATTAGTCTGTTTACAACATAAACATAATCCACACCTATAAAATCCCCTTAATTTACACCATTCTTGTATGGATCCTTTTAATTTTTTTGCATTTTTTATTGTAGGAGCAACCTGAATGGCCAAATTGGCCGCCTTTCTGTATGTAATCCTTGGTGTTGCTGGTATGTATGGGGCTAACATTTTATCCTGCTGTAAAAAATGCCAATGTTTATTTATTATAAGTTCTACTTTCTTATACTCCGTATTAAATGGCAATATGATACGTACAGTATCTTCTAATTGTTTTGTATGTTTTTGTTGTTGTTCCTCAAAGAATATTTTTCTATCCATTTCTTGGACTTTTGTTAATGCCGTGTCTATTATTTTGACCGGATAACATTTTTCCAAAAATTGGTCCCTCATTTTATTTGCTTCCATTAAAAAATGTTCCTCCTTAGTGCAATTGCGCTTAATTCGTCTGAACTGACCCGCCGGGACGTTCAACAACCACCTAGGCAAATGACAACTTGTATGAAGTATGAAACTATTTTTTCTTACTTACAAAATAATAGACACGGCAAACAAAAGCAAATAGAAAAATTTTTGGACCTTCAAAATTTTTGTAGACAATAATAATACAAAATGCAAAAAATTAAAAGGTCCTGCAAAATACATAAAATCAAAAAAGCAAAAGTAAGTAAAAATAGTATAATTGAGTAGTTATAATTTAGTTAAAAAAAAGAATAGCGGAACATATGGCAAATATTAGGAAGGGGTATATGAATCATTCTTTATCTAAACATTTTGTGGAATGCCATAATAAAGATGCTAGTCAATTGAATTTTTGCAGCTTTGGAAAAGGTGGAACCACATTGGCGTGGTGGAAATCACATAATGAAGATGTCTAGACAAGAATCAAGGAGGATATATGAATTTGACTCCTTAATACCAAGGGGACTAAATGCCGAACTTGAATTATTTGGCTTTTTTTTGTAGCGGGTGGGGGTCCCCATCCGACGATGATACGGCAGCGCAGGAGATGTATTTGCGAGGCCGTTCTCCTCTGATGGGGAACCCTACCCTATACCCCAAAAGTATTTGGAATCAAAGGATATATCTTTTTAAAGGAATATGATATTGCCTTAGGAAATATTTTGAAAATATATCTGGATATGCTATACATTACTTCACAATCGACTATAATTAATCAATATTGTCATTGTCATTGTTGTATATTATAATAATGAGGTTTCAAATTCAACAGATGAGATATTATATATTTTTATATTTTATGAATATTACATAAGAACTGTAAGAAAACAAATATATTGGAGCAGCAAAGATATTGGAATCCGATAAAAATGCATAAAAAACGCAATTTATGAAGAAAAAACGCAAAGAAAACGCAAAGAAACCGCATTAAAATTGAATACAAAAAATGAATGAAAATAAGACATTAGAGGAGAATATATAAAGTAGGTTATATCTGTGGACCAAATGAGAGAATGTGAGAGAACATTACATATGACAATAATATAAATGTAGTGAAATTTCTTTGAGAATTATAACGATCCAGAAAGGGTTTTTGGTGGTAAAGAGGAGGGGTATAAAAGGTGGATGAGTTGGATATGAAAAATGGCCGCTGAGGAAGGGGTTGGAATAGCCCTGAAACGCGTATGGCAAGCAATGGCAGATAATATCCTCTAAATATCCACCAAAAACCCTGAAATCACTACTTTGGAGAAAAGACCAAGTGATATTCAAGATCAATCTATATTTTCAAACAGCCCGCTGGATACGGTTGAAGTCTCGCGGGACGAGACTCACCACGTGGGACGCCGACATCGTTGGCACGGTGCTCCCGGGAGGAGACAGCGCCCGAAAGCTACCCGATATCGGACACTTACATCCACGGACTGGAGGAATGTAGGACAGTGAGTACGGTCTAAAACAATCAGTGATCGAATATATTTACTGTCCATACCTCTAACACTATTACAACTACAAGAACTGTCTGAAGTATTATCTAATTGGATCAGTATTATCGAAGTATTACCTAATCGGATCGGGCCTCTATGAACTGGGGATATACATACTAAAAACCAGGAAAATATTTCTTTATGAATTATAAAGGGTTTCTCCGTATAATATATTCAGCGTTATGATAACTATCCTACAATTTTGAGAATAATACATGTATTTGGATAACATCTATACAGCATAAGTTGCAATAATACCATATATATGTTTCAGAGTTTTTGTTATAAGTGTTTTAAGGGTGTATTTTTACTTATTTTTAAATTTTAAATAAATATGAACAATTTTGTGCATATGTATCCGTGATAAGAGTGCTCATTCACAAACCATTTCTATTTATACTGATTAATAATTGGATATAGTGGGCGTATCCAGGAATAGAGCACCATACCATCACAATAGGAAGGTGAGCGAATCATTATATAATATATATTTTTTTTTATTTGCCTGTTAATTCTGTGTGTGACCTTTAGCCATTTTTTTGCGGTCCTTCCATTATACTTCTCTACTTTGCCAATATAACAAATAATAATCTTTAACCAGGATGTGGACATGGTGGTGTAGGTGGAAAAAGCAGAGGAGGTAGCCAACACTGGTTTTGTGCTGTTTTTTGTTTACATTTTGTTTTTAAATTTTTATTTTTTCTTTAATTTTTTTTATTTTTATTTTTTTTTTGGGAGACCCCAAAAGAGACCCCTGTTGTCAGGTGGGAATGCAGTTGGCAGCGAGTCTACCAGCGTGCGCTTGTATTCATGCATCTTCCTATCATGCTCCAGTCATGGAAGTAGGCATGGGACTTTGTCCTTGTAGTGGGGATCCAGCAGGGTGGCCACCCAGTAATCAGCACTGGTAACAATGAGGACAACTTGGCAGTCGTTGTGCAGGCACTGCAGCATGTAGTCGCTTATGTGTGCCAGGCTGCTCAGGGGCAATGACAAGCTTTACTCAGTGGAATGTGTATCCTCTGTCTCCTCTGTATCCCCCCAGCCATGCTCCATTGATGCCCGTGAGCTGATTTGGGTGCCACCCATCTGTGAACATGGTTCCTCCTCCTCCTCCTCCTCATCATACTATTCATCCTCCAAAACTTTGCCCTGGCTGGACAGTTGTGTACCTGGCCGCTGTTGGTGCAGGAACCCACCCTCCGAGCCACAGGTGGGTGACGGGCATGAAAACCGTGGGAATGATCCCTATTCCTCCTCCTCTTCCTCCTGTGCCACATCCTCATCCATTATCATCTGAAGAGTTTTTTCAAGGAGGCATAGAAGTGGGATAGTAATGATGATGACGGCATCATCAGCGCTGGCCATGTTGGTCGCGTACTCAAAATAGCACAACATGGCACAAAAGTCCCACATAGAGGCCTACTCATTGGTGGTGAAGTGGTGCTGTTCTGCAGAGCGACTCACCCGGCGTACTGCATCTGAAACTCCACTATTACCTGCTCGCACAGTTTCTAGAGCATGTGCAAGGTGATGTTCCACCTTGTGGGTACATTGAATATAAGGCGGTGAGCAGGATGGCAGAAGTTACGATGCAGCGCAGACAGATGAGCAGCAGCAGGGTGAGAATGTGGAAAGTGTGCACACAGTGCCAGCACTTTCTGCAGCAGCTCTGACATTTCAGGGTAATTTTTCAGGAACCTCTGCATCACCAAATTAAGCAGATGCACAAGGCAAGGGATGTGTGTCAAACCAGCTACGCCAGAACTGCTATGAGATTTTAAACATTATCAAGGAGAGGGAGAGAGGGGTCGTTGATCCAGGGAGTTATTCTGATTGCCTGATTGGAGTCGGGAAGGAATTTTTTTCCCCTAAAGTGGGGAAAATTGGCTTCTACCTCACAGGGGTTTTTTGCCTTCCTCTGGATCAACTTGCAGGATAACAGGCCAAACTGGATGGACAGATGTCTTTTTTTGGCCTTATAAACTATGTTACTATCTTACATCACACACCACCAGGCCGGGCTTGAAGCTCAGCGGCACCAACCACTCATCGTTCTGTTCTTTAATGCCCGTCCACAGCTCCTGTGCAGTTTTAGAACAGCCTGGTGTCCTTTCCCCCTGGCTTGTGCTGAAGTTGGTAGTACAGGTGTTACGCTGACTGGATGAGGAGGCAGTAGAGAAGGATGAGAAGGCAGTAGAGGAGGAAGCGGAGTAGGAGGAAGAGGCAACAGGAGGCACCAAGAAATGTCCAGCAATCCTCGGTGGCAGTAGGACATGCTCCAAACTGCTTTCCACCTCAGGCCCAGCCACCACTACATTTACCCAGTGGGCAGATATAACATGGGCACATGCTTACTGGTCCACATATCAGTAGTTATGTGGATCTTGCCACTGATGCAGTGCACACTGATTTTTTCCGCCACTTGTTCATGCAGGGTAGGATGGCCCACCGGGAAAAGTTTTGGTGGAAAACCACATACTATGGGACAGCCATTGTCATTAAGTTTTTAAAACTTTCCGTCTCCACCAGATGGAATGCCAGCATTTCAAAGGCCAGGAATTTGGAAATGCTGGCATTCAGGACCAGTACATGTGGGTGGGTAGGGGGTACTTCCTCTTTCTCTCTAGTGTTTGGGGGATGGACAGCTGAACACTTGAATCGGACAGCATGAATATGCTTGGTGACACTGGTGGTGGTGGTGTTGTTGCTGTCAAATCCACTCTTTGTGGGGTGCCAGGTGGCCCTGTCACTCAAGAGGGGGAGGAAGAGGCAGAGATTGCAGCAGAAGAGGGAACAGGAGGGGCCTCAGACCTTTTGTGGTTTTTCAAGTGTCTATGCATTCATATGCCTGATCATGCAGGTATTGATCTGCTCCCTCTTTTGCTGTGCGACTGGTGCTGCGTGACCACCACCCCTTCCTCTGAACTGCACACATCACTCGGGAGACCTTGATTCCATGTGAAGTCTAGGATCTCATCATCCTCCACATCATATTCCACCCACTCCTCACCCCTGCCCTCCCTGCTGGTCTGCACACTGCAGAAAGCCACAACAGAGGCGTGTTGCAGGGGTCTTCCCACATCCTCATCCTCAAACATAAGTGGCTGGGCATCAGTGCATTCAATCTCTTCCACTTCTGTGGCCTGGCTAGGTGGATAGCGCATGGAAACCGCGCCAGCAGAATCATAAAAAAGCATAAGTGACTGCTGCATGACTTGGGGCTCAGACTGCATGGCTGATGTGTATGGGGTTGAGGTGGAAGACAGTTGGCTAGTGCCAACTCTGCGCTTTCAGAAAGGGACCAGGGTGAAGAAAATGTGATGGAACTGGAGGCACTGTCCGCCATCCAATCTACTACCGTCTTTACTTGTTCTGGCCTCACCATTTTTGTAGAGTGGTATTAAGTAGAGATGAGCGAATTTTTCAAAAATTCGATTCGACTGGTTCGCCAAATTTTCCGAAAAGATTTGCTTCGATCCGAATAAATTCGTTGCGAATCATGTTAAAAAAACGGCTACTTCCGGGCTGCAGAGAGCCTGGATAGTGGTGTAAAACACTGTGCCTTGCAGTAAAACGCATAGGGAGTAGTGTTGAGCGAGCACCTCTGTGCTTGTATGCTCGGGTGCTCTGGCCGAGCACTCGAGCATAATGTTAGTCAATGGGATTAAACCAGGCACCCCCGCTCGGTGTCTGGTTAATAGGAAAGGGTCAGAATCGCTAATTCTCCTCTTTTACTCCTTTCGCTCATAATAGTATGCTAATTAACTGAATTTGTACGCATTAGCGCACAATGCGTAAACATTAGCGTCCAAATGCGTACGCATTAGCATACAAATTTGTACGCATTAGCATACAATGCGTAGCATTAGCATACAAATCAACATTACAGTGAATGCCAGCAGTGCGCTTGAATACACTCGGTGTTCGGCCGAACACCGAGCGGAGCCGAGCGTAGGCATGCTCGGCCAAACACTAATCTCAACACTAATAGGGAGTCTACTGTGGTAGTGAAAGAATACTGTGAGCCAGTGTGACACGCACATAACAGGCGTCGCTCTTAGAATCGCTGCACACTTTTATGTAACAACTCAAGTCTTACAGGTCAATGTTAATGCCAGCTATAAAGAATCGTGCAGAGGCCCAAGATCCTACTAGAGCGCCAAAAGCACACGCCTTTTACACCAATTCACTGATTCCACATACATTCCGACAGAACCTGTTCTATTACACGCTTATACAAGCAGAACCCCCCCAGACAGCGTGGAGATGGCAGTGGCAGCAGCATCAGCAGACTATAGAGTGGCACGACGACAGTGTGGCCAGGTGGAAGCAGCATGAGTAGGCCACAGAGTGGCAGAATGACAGACCCTGGAAGTGGCAGCAGTGGAAGTAGTAGTACAATTTGGAGGCCACAGAGTGGCACAATTACCTAATTTTGACGTAGCGGCAGCTAGGAGACTGAATATGGAGTCGGCGGCGGCAGCAGCATCAGGCCGGAGAGTGGCATGGTGACATACCCTGAAGAGCAGACCGTAAAAAAGAATTCTTAGCCTTTTGGTTAAGATCAACTGTAGCATATGTTCTTATCAGCAGCTGCAAGAAGCAGCAGCAGTCGAAGAAATTTGAAGGCCACAGAGTGGCACCGTAACAGCAGCTGCAAGAGGCAGCAGCAGTCAAAGAAATTTTAAGGCCACAGAGTAGCACCGTAACAGCAGCTGCAAGAGGCAGCAGCAGTCGAAGAAATTTCAAGACCACAGAGTGGCACCGTAACAGCAGCTGCAAGAGGCAGCAGTCGAAGAAATTTCAAGGCCACAGAGTGGGAGAGGCAGCAGGAGTCGTACTAATTTTAATGAGACAGAATGGCACAGTAACATACCCTGGGAGAGGCAGCAGCAGTCATAAGAATTTAAATGCAATATACCGTAGAGTGGCACAATTACATAATTTGAAGGTAGCGGCAGCTAGGACACAGCGTGTGGAGTCGGCGTCAGCAGCAGCATACCGTAGAGTGGCACAATTACATAATTTGGAGGAAGCGGCAGGTAGGACACAGCGTGTGGAGGCGACGGCAGCAGCATGAGTAGGCCACAGAGTGGCACAATTACATAATTTGGAGGTAGCGGCAAATAGGACACAGCGGATGGAGGCGGCAGCAGCAGCATGAGTAGGCCACAGAGTGGCACAATCACATAACATAATTAGGAGGTAGCGGCAGCTAGGACACAGCGTGTGGAGGCGGCGGCAGCAGCAGCAGTAGCATACCGTAGAGTGCACAATTACATAATTTGGAGGTAGCGGCAGCTAGGACACAGCGTGTGGAGGTGGGGCAGCGGCTTGAGTAGGCCAGAGTGGCACATTACATAATTTAGACGTAGCAGCAGCTAGGACAAAACGAGTGGAGGAGGCGGCAGCAGCATGAGTAGGCCACAGAGTGGCACAATTACATAATTAGGAGGTAGTGGCAGCTAGGACACAGCGTGCGTAGGCAGCAGCATACCGTAGAGTGGCACAAATACATAATTTGGA